>JAKJMR010018184.1:9545-25466 GCA_024449315.1 Daboia siamensis | reverse complement strand
TAATAATAATAATAATAATAATAATAATAATAATAATAATAATAATAATAATAATAATAATAATAATAGACCTTGGAGGTCATCTAGTCCAACCTGCTCAGGCAGGAAACCCTATACAAATGGGTGTCCAATCTCTTCTTAAAAACCTCCAGTGTTGGAGCATTCACCACTTCTGGAAACATTACTTTTGTATAAGTATGATGAGATCCCATGCATATATACTGTATAAGGAGTAGAGTTGTGTTGCGACATTGTGACACCATCTAATCCTGCAGATCCCGCTCTAGTGTAACTGCCCAGAGTCACTGAGAGTTTGGCAACATATGCATTAAGTTAATAGTTATTAATTATTATTATTATTATTACCAACGTTCCAACGTTCCATTATTATTATTACCAACGTTCCACCCTCAACTGCTCTATTCACGCCCGTGGCTATAAACTTGACAGCCCCTTAAGCCCTACAATCATTTGGTACTTAGTTAAACTTGGATGCAACCTGATCTAAACAGATTTCAGAATTTCCTGCGGGCACTAGCCCGATACGTCCACGCCACCCTGCGAGAAGCAGTCAAAAAGCACAAATTGTTGCTTATTTACTTTCCTGTTCCTTACATTTTCTTACCGTTTCTAATTATCTCTTCCTTCTCTACATTTAGCAACTTGAATTGAAAGGAACTTCATTTCCATTTTTGCTGTCTATGGGTCAACTGTCCCTAACTACGAGGGATAAGATTCTTTTGAATAGTTACAAGTTCTAGGAAAGTCTGAGGTCAGTTACCTGTTCCATGAGATTCACATATACATTTCTAACGTGAGCAGAACAGAGCTTCTCATGTTACAATTTAGCTTAGGACTTAGAAGACGCTCAGACTCAACTGCGGTTGTAGAATAAAAGTAGAAGTATTTTAATTCAGTGAGTATGAGTGGGTGGCCTACATCGGATTACTTAAAAGCTGATCCACTGTTAATCTGAATTAAACCAGACATTTAAACCAATGTGCATGCTTAGGCTGAATATAAGTTAGCAACAGGAAATATTTCTTCTTCCTAAGGTTGATCAGAGAGCTTTTTTTTTTTTTCATTTTAGAAAAAAAGAGATTCTCTGGGCGGATTTTAGAGCGCCGATTTAGAAGGAGGCCTTGATCTTAGTTAATAATCTATAATTCCCAAACCTAGGAAAAAGTACTATCATTGTCCCAGGCACTACAATTATGTAAAAGATGGTGCCAACAGATACTTCTATTGTTCTTTTGTGGCTTACCAAGTTCTATTTGCATGAATTCAACCTTGCCAACTATTTATTTCAGTGTTACCATCTTTAGCAGGAGTTGACCTGAAGGGGGAAGAGATGTTTCCAGTTTCCGAAAAGTTGTGATTTTTTCCTCTTTTTTTGTAATTATGTTATTCTGTTAGAATGCCATGTTTGTGAATTCTGTTTAATAAATAACAATAAATATCTCTCAGTTCTTGCAGATAGTCTTCTAATAACTGGAGGTTATTAAGAAGAGACTGGACAATCACTTGTCTGAGATGGTATAGGTTCTCCTGCTTGAGCGGGGGGCTGGACTAGAAGACCTCCAAGGTCCCTTCCAGCTCTGCTCTATTCTATTCTATTCTATTCTATTCTATTCTATTCTATTCTATTCTATTCTATTCTACTCTACTCTACTCTACTCTATTATGTTCTACATTCTATTCTATTCTGCATTTTATTCCACTCCATTCCATATTTTCTATTCTGTTCTGTTCTGTTCTGCATTCTATTCCATTCCATTCCATATGTTCTGTTCTATTCTATTCTATTCTATTCTATTCTATTCTATTCTATTTATTGCAGAGAGTTGAATAGGAAGAGCATCGCCCAGTGAGATGGCAGCCCATAGTCTCCTCCTCCTCCTCCTCCTCCTCCTCCTCCTCCTCCTCCTCCTCCTCCTCCTCCTCCTCCTCCTCCTCCTCCTCCTCCTCTCCACAAACCACTCTCTCTTCTATCACTGATGATGTTACCTAGTTTGGGTAATGAAACATCTGCAAGAAAACAACCAACCTCAGAGAGCACCAAGGACCCCATAGTCGTCGTCGTCCTCCTCCTCCTCCACCTCCTCCTCCTCCTCCCTCCCTCCTTCTACCACTGATGATGTGACCTAGTTTGGGTCATGAAACATCTGCAAGAAAACCACGGAGCTCAGACAACATCAAGGACCCCTCAAGTCCTTTTATTGTTTACCAACCCTTAACAGAGAGTTTGTATTTAGTCCAATATATTTGCTTTCTTGCCTAGATTATCTATAACTAAGCCTTGCCTTGATTAGAAAGAAACCTGGTTAGACCTACTGCAGTGATGTTCTCTGGTCCCTTCCAAACTGGGCCACGTGTACCAATTATATAGGCAGTAATGATACATCCGTATCTCGTGTTCAAATGTTGGTTATTACCGAAGCATGATCCTTTGACTGGGATGTTCAAAAATGTTGCCAAAAATCCACCGAGCTGGAAAATTAAGACTTACAGAAGGCCCACAATTGTACAATGTGTGTTTTCAATTTTGGGTATCTTTCCACACTGACTCATCAACTGAGTAACACTACACCATAGAGAATTGTACATTCGGTTGCCGTGGGATTTCGGCTGGGTGTGTTGGACCCTGAAAGCTGTAATGTACCAAAAAAGAGTTGACTGTAAAAAAAGAACAGTGCTGATCATTTTCTCTTGAGGAGATGTGGGTGAAACTGCCTAAACCATCCCTATGACCCAGTATTACTTGTGCTTGTAAATGCTAACTTTAAAGAATTTCATGAAGGAAAACCCAACTACAGTAGTGGCCAAAACTGTGGAAACCTTTTGGGAAAAGCGTACAGTAGAAATGCCACCTTTTGTTAAGTTTCCACCCGTTTTTCTTCTAATTTCTTTATAACTGTAGCCCTGTTCACTTAATAATACCATTCTACATCGCTTTCTGGGCAACCGGTCAACTCTTTGCACCATGACTTTAATTTTATTACGTTTTACAAGCTCACTAAATGAAAGAACACACACAAAAAAACCCAACTGACTTGATAGCGATCACGTAACACACTGACAAATGTCCTCCTCTCAGCTTCAATGCATGACATCAATCACTGGATCCTACTGTGATCTGATTGGCTCATTGGCAAAACAAGATGGCACCCGATTGGCTCTCTAAACACTTGTGCTCATTGGCTACAATCAGATGAAGGAAAGCTACCTGATATCAACCTAAGCAAGCTGTGCTTCCTTTTTCTGGTTATTTGGCTATAACTTTTCACAGAATACAGTACAGATAATTGAACAAACCTGGTTGCATTACATTCTTGATTAAATTATCTTTCCATTGATATATAATTTTATGGTACTACTCCAAAAAGAAAGTGGTGTTGTTAGCCATCAAACCTCAAAAAAATACACTTTTCCCAGAAGGGTTTCCACAATTCAATAGCTAGTCCTAACTTAAGAGAAATATTTTTTGAGAATGATCCAATTATTCTTTCCATTGTTCCATAAGAACTGTCCCCCTAAACCTTTGTGGGTGATACATTCCAGAAAGTTATAATGTCACATAATCAGGAAAGTTTATCTGACTTTACTAATTGCTAGAGAATAAATGCAGAACTTGGGGGCAGAGCTAAAAGAGGAATCCGTCTAGAATCCCTACGTAGCCACAAATAAACCAAGCCCAACTTCCCTTGAATTCCACTGACACTTACAAGCAGTGCTATTTTTGTATAAGAAAAAGGTGCTCACACGTGTCATACAACCCACCTTGCCTACCCTACAAGGTTCCATCCAAAAAAGGTGCCGGGACTCCGTTCTGAGCCTTCTAGGAGGAAAAAAAGCCCTGCTTGCAAGTGCTAACCATTGGTTGAGAAGATTTCTATGTATTGGTGTTTTGGCACTAAATCAGCAGATCTGGTTTTCCACCCCAGTCTTTTCAGTCAGAAAATCCTGTTTTGGCACCACCTGCATGTGACAGAAAGGTTGGGGTACAAAGGCAAGAAATAAATAAATCTGTAGACCTATGTGGGTGCTGTTGTGTATACAGGCATAAAGCTGTTGCGCAGATCTTGAAATACTGTGGAGACCAATTGCTTCCTGCAGTTTGTGTTAAATCTCAGGAGATTTCTTTTCGCTTGGTGTAAACAGCCCTTTGCGTAATTTGATAGTTTGCATAAGTTGAAAGTCTGTTATTCTGCTCACATCCTCTTATTATGAATAATAATACCAGCCGGCAACTAAGGGAGGTATAGAGAATGTATTAATCGGTGAAAAGATCCCTCTGAAACTCCCAAAACAGAACGGGGAAAATAACACTCGCAAGTCCTATTCCCTGTCAGATCTGAGAATAAGACTAGCTTTGATTTTACATCAGGAACAATTTCGGAACAAGAGGTGAGTAGAGAATTGGAACAGCCTCCTACAATTTCTGATATCGTTTCCCTTTAACAGCTCCCCTATCACCGTTCTTTTGGCAGCATCCTGTCTCATTATTTCCTGTATCTGAATGTTTGAATTCAACCCCAGTTCCTTTTATCTAGCAACTACTTTTTCTCAATAATTTACTAAATTATTGGGATGAGATAGCATCAGAGCAATTGCGCTGCTGCACGGTTAAAATCCTAAGGGCTCAAACTGAAGGCTAGAAAGTAACTTTTCTTATATTCGCTCAGTCAAAATAAGTCACCAGAGTCTGCTCTTCATTTTTATATCCGTACATACAGGCGTACCTATTTGAAAAACATTCCCGCACAGTTCATCTTTACCAATAGAAGGTAAGGTTTATACTGTAGCTCAGCTTTGAACTGTGAGGTCCTTGATTGTTTTCTTACAGATGTTTCATTTCAAAACTAGGTAAGATTATCAGAGCTGGTGCTATTAGCTAGTTTGGTAATGAAACGTTTGCAAACTTGTTTTCTTGCAGACGTTTGCAAGGAAACCACCAAGCTCAGAGAGCACCAAGGACCCCACAGTTCGTCTTTGTTTACTAAATTTACTTTTAATATGACTCAAACATTTTGGACAATCACTGAACGTTAAAGATGCCTTAGATCGCCTTGGCTATATTTGATAATTTGTTTAGTCTTACAACCATATCAAAGAAAATAAAATAAATGCAAAATACAGGGGTCTCTACTTTTGGGATAAAATGGGGGGGGGGGAATCACAATAATGAAACAGGTGGGTCCTAAGTAACAATGCAGCGCCTTTATTTGACACCTTATTCTGTTCAACATAACGAATTCTTAGCGGAACTGTCTTGTCTATAAATTTGGCAGTTCAGGTAACAATGTATACGTTAACGCCTAAGACGGGTTGGCAACCTCGGCACTTTTATGACTCGTGGACTTCAACTCCCAGAATTCTCAGCTCAGCATGGCTCAGCTTGGAAACCTCTCTCTTTTCCCTCAGCATGGCTGGCTCAGGAATTCTGGGAGTTGAAGTCCACGGGTCATAAAAGAGCCAAGGTTGCCTATCCCTGGCCTAGGAGGAAATAGGTCCAGCCCAGGTCGCAGTGGGCTGTCCTTTCAAGTAGGGATGTTTAATATTTAATTTTAAAAGCGACACACAGCTGACAATCAAACAAAATGAGCAATATTCCCGATACTGGGACTGTGTAGACATATCCCCTACTGATATGGCAACTAATGGAAGCCTGAATTGATTTATGCTTACAGGACACTAACAGCCAGTTTGGTACAGTGGTCAAGACTCCTAGAAACCTGGAGATTGGGAATTCTAGTCCCGCCTTAGGCACAAAACCTGCTGGGTGACCTTGGACCAGTCACAATCACAGCCCTAGAACTTGAGGAAAACCTTGCCAAGAAAACCGCAGGGACTTAACCAGCTCTTTCTGAGAAATGCACATGACTGAATGTTGTTCTTGTTAGTTGCGAAGTCGTGTCCGACCCATCGTGACCCTATGGACAATGTTCCTCCAGGCCTTCCTGTCCTCTACCATCTTCTGGAGTCCATTTAAGCTCAGGCCTCCTGCTTCAGGGACTCCATCCAGCCACCTCATTCTCTGTCGTCCCCTTCTTCTCTTGCCCTCCATCTTTCCCAGCATTAGGCTCTTCTCCAGTGAGTCCTTCCTTCTCATTAGGTGGCCAAAGTCTTCAGGATCTGGCCTTCTAAAGAGCAGTCAGGGTTGATCTCTAGGACTTGATCGCCTTGGAGTCCAAGGGACTCGCAGGAGTCTTCTCCAGCACCATAGTTCAAAGGCCTCCATTCTTTGGCGCTCAGCCTTTCTTATGGTCCAACTTTCACTGCCATACATTGCAACTGGGAAGACCACAGCCTTGACTATACCCACTTTTGTTGACAGGGTGATGTCTCTGCTTTTTAGTGTGCTGTCTAGATTTGCCATGGCTTTCCTCCCGAGGAAATAGAAGGGGGGAAAAAACCATAGGCCACTCTAGTCAAACATATCTGAGGAGTTTACAGCTTCCAAAATAATCTAAGTTAAACATCGACACATACTCAATCAGAATATTGTGTAAAATAACCACATCTGTAATGCATGATAATAAATTATGCCTCGGAGAACAATGATGTAAACTTCAATTCAACTGGAAGGTCAATTTTGCAGCTGATTTGCAGCAATATATTATTCATATTCTCTCTCTCTCTCTCTCTCTCTCTCTCTCTCTCTCTCTCTGTTTGCAAACATCAAACAAAATGCTAGGAAGAAAACTTTTGAGGATTATGGATCCAAGTTTTAGGACAGTTTCCTTTACAAAATAATTTCAAAGGCTTTTTGTCTGTTTTGTTCTTGTTGGTGCTGTGCTGAGTATTAAAAAGCTTCGTAAATATTGGGGCTTTTCTTTTGTTGAATAATTTAGCAAAATAAAATAAAATATTGCAAAAACCACTATACTGAGGAGGACAAAGAGTGAAGGCTAGAGAAAAGCAGCATTATTTTTTTCTCCTTTAGGAAATATGTATTCACCTCTTCTTCACCATGGATAAAAGAGACCTCTTTAAAAAGTGGCCATTCCGTTGCATAATGGAACTCACCTTCATGTTTCTCTATGCTTTGCTTGTTGAAAAGAGTTTATGCAATGATGCTTCAATTAAGCATTATTCTGCAGTAAATAAAGATGGATCTGTTAGCTCACCAAGATAGCTGCAACCGATCTACAGGTTTGATCCTTGGGTTGATCCATGCAATTGCTGCTAATAAGTTTGATGAGGTCCTGAGGATTTGTCCCTAGAACCCCTTCTGTGATCATGCTTTTAACATCGAATGTAACACCAACAATACAGAGATCAGGAGCTATTTTAGAAAGCGGAGGCTAACTTGGGTTCTCGCTTTTTGTATCACTCAGTGAAGACATCAATAATAGAAGCAGGAAAGTCAAAGAAGTGTTTCCCAATGCTGGACTGAGTATTAATGACACTGAAATAAATTAAAAGTTGTCTTTATTAGAAGTGCCATACGCTGAACCTATGATACACACCTATATAGATCTACAGTCCAGTTTTCCATGTTCTATTCCAGTTTAAACTGAAATCCAGTTTAAAATTTGAAAAGCAGCAGAGGGTGCAACTTAATATGCAAACAAGTCAAAGAACTATACCTTATCTAATTTAGCAGAATGTAAAAGTTCCAAATCCAGCAGTGGTATGAACTTAATACATATGAGCAGTGCTTTTTTTGTAAAAGAAAAAGGTTTCCGAAACTCACACATGTCATACAACCCGCCTTGCCTACCCTACAAGGTTCCATCCAAAAAAGGTGCCGGAACTCCGTTCTGAGCCTTCTATGAGAAAAAAAGCCCTGCATATGAGGCAAATTTCCAAAAGTTGGTGTTCTCTGGCTTTGGGTACCTCAATTCCCATAACTGTCAGCCAACCTGAGACCATGCTGGCTGGGAACCATGGGAAGTGAAGCTGAATATAATGCAAGGTCATCGGAAGAGATAAGGCTGATTCCACAAAATTAAAACTCATTTGCAAGGGTTTCTTGACAGCACAACCTATTGCTAACAAGTGTCCAACCCATATAAGCCAATTCAAGTTAATCCTGAAGTCCATTTTTGAAAGTCACAATAATCACAGGAGATAATAAACCAAGTTCTCCTTCCTTGGTCCCACACTCATTTAAAAAAAGCAGGGTATTAATCACAACACCCAGTAAAATAGAACTTTTTTTGGGGGGCTGGATTTCCAACACTGAAAATGCTCTACTCTCATTAACAATTTGACACAGAGGGAATCCAAGCTATAAAAGAGAATATTTGTAGCTCAGGGCTGAACTGTGAGGTCCTTGGTGCTCTCTGAGCTTGGTGGCTTTCTTGCTGATAGATGTTTCATCACCAAACTAGGTGACCCCATCAGCGTTAGTAGACGTGAGGTCTGCTCTATGTTATACAACAGCTAGTTGGTAAAGAAACATCTGCAAGAAACCCACCAAGCTCGGAGAGCACCAAGGACCCCACAGAATTCACGGACAGTCTCAAAAGAGAATGAGGGGAAATCCCATTAATATGACAATGGGAATGTCACGGTGGGGATTCTCGTCTTCAGAAAACCTTTAAGTAGGGTTAAAAAAAACCTACTCCTTTGGGATAATGGAAATTCCCAGTTTAAAAAGATGGGGCCTCTACAGAAGTGTGAGTTGTTATGCAGGATGTTGAATCATCTTATTTTTATATGGGGTACAATTATTGGGGGAAATGACCTCACTTGAACATTTTAGATTTATACCTTCATTCCTGAGCTTCCTTGTTTTCGATGAAGGAATATTTACCTATTTATGAATAAGTAAAATTCTGTCATTGGTAAGTTTCTCAGATACTCTAGGCTACATAATGATTTTTTTTTTTTTCTAACCCAGAAGATTGTCAAGCGCTTTGTATGGCCACGGCTCGGTTCAGGCCTGATGTTAAGCCTCAGTGACTGAATCTCTACAGCTTGCTAAGCCAAATGCAAACAATTCTTTTCGATAGAGTTAGGGCAACAGAAGTTTCCACTGTATTGGGGCTTTTAAGGCGATAATTGGCAATTGTGAGTTTTGCACCTTATAGCGTTCCTCGAACCATGACCAATAAAAACTTTTCACGGCTGGTTCTGTCCCCCACCCAGTCAGGCTGGATGAATTATCTGGCTTGCTGCAAAGTGTCGCAATACTGGCGTGGATAATTAAAACTGCTTGTCTTATTACCAGCAATATGACCGTTCCACACCCTTCCGTCCAAATCATCACATCCTTCGGGAGTAGGGCGGTATATAAATGTAATTAAATAAATAAATAAATAAATATCTCTCTGCAATAAATCTGGCATAAAACACCCTACAATGGCCATTACTTTCCGTCTTCTCAACTGCCTCTAACTTCTGTCGTTGATTTTTAAATAAAGGTACGTTAAACTTTTAAAAACATTATGACTCCTAAAGACATTATTGGTAAACGTAGACACAATTAATCTTGATTCATTTATGGGGACTGCTAAAAATGTATCGTGAGAACTTGATTTCCAGAATGAAAATGTTATTTATGAATTCCTACGGAGATTGATAGTCAAGCTTTGACATGACTTATTGTCCATGTTCTTCGATCTCCAAGATAGGTTTTAAAGGGTCTGAATAAATTTTTAGTAGTTTGTAAATAACTTCTATGTACTGAAAACTGACCCTAACCAATCACCAGAAGTCATGTTAAGGTAAAAACGGCGACTGTAGTTTGACAGTTTTGCTTCTTATTGAACAAGTGATCAGAAGAACATAAACATAACCTTATTATTAGGCACAGAACCATAACTAAGGACCGTTTCAATGCAGCTTTTCCCACGAGGGCCAATCAGGCACCTTTGGGAAGCTCAGGAGCAGAAGATGTATTACCTTGGCTGAACTTAAGACTAATGATAGTAATAACCCTTGCTGTCTGTCAGGAAATCATTACAAATTGTAATGTAAACCACATTCACGTCATGATTAAGCCTTGTGGTTACGAATTCTACAGACTAATTATATACAACAGCAAGCTGTCAGGGCCAGCAAGACTTCATGAAAAAAAAAAAAAAAAGCAACCCATATGCTGATCTACATGACCGTGTGGATATAAAAGAACTAGAAAAGCAACTCGCACTGTGGCTTCCGAATCTTGGAACAGCTCCATCTCCGCAGAAACCCTCGACTCTTGCAGATGTTGCCTGGCTGCAACAGGATCCAAAATGAAAGCTCTCTCATTCATGGCGGAACAGCTCACTGACTCGGCTTCATTTATTTCCAAAATTCACTCGTCTAGAAAAACGTCGACGGTATTCTATTCCATCATTAAAGACAATTCCAAATCAAGACCTGGTCCAGCTTAAGTCTTTTGGGAAACTGGAAGTCCGTTCTGCCACCATTACTGCTCTCCCCTCTCTCTCCTCGGCAACGTGTGGTTAAATAAAACACAGGCCCTCGGATCCTCTCGTTTTGAATTTTCATGTTTCCTTCTGCTGGATGCCACTCTTAAGGGAGAAGAAAACCTCAGTCTCAAAACAAATCCTGTTAGTTCACCCAGGGGAGAACTATACTTCTGCCTAGCGAAGTGAATGTCTGCTTAAAAACCTGCTTTAATTTGTTGTGGCTAAATCAGTTGCCAGGAGTAGCAGAGAGGGGGAGAAATTGAACTAAGGAGCAAAGGATACGAAGGGGGAAAGGGAGAGGTTTGAGGGGAAAAAGCACTTTAGACTTCCTGCACTTACTAGTATTTCTAGATCTAATTATTTTAATTCTAATAATTAGAATATTTAGAATAATCTAATTTCTAATTCTAATAATTCTAGTTAAGCTTCAAGACGCAGTTCAGTTCAGTTATTTGAATGGAATAGAGCTGGAAGGGACCTCCGAGGTCTTCTAGTCCAACCCCGTACTCAAGCAGGAGACCCTAGATCAGGGATAGGCAACCTCGGCTCTTTTAGGACTCGTGGACTTCAACTCCCAGAATTCCTGAGCCAGCCACACTGAGGAGAAAGGGAGAGGTTTCCATATTGAGCCATGCTGGCTCAGGAATTCTGGGAGTTGAAGTCCACGAGTCATAAAAGAGCCAAGGTTGCGTAACCCTGCCCTAGACCATTTCAGACAGGTGGATATCCAGGCTCTTCTTAAAAGCCTCTGGTGATGAAGCACCCATAACTTCTGAAGCTGTTTCACTGGGTAATTGTCTTCACTGTTGGGAACTTTCTGCTTAATTCCAGGTTGCTTCTCTCCTTGATTAGTTTCCATCCATTGCTTCTTGTCCTGCCCTCTGGTGCTTTGGAGAATAATTTGAACCCTTCCTCTTTGTGGCAGCCCATCAAATATTTGAAGACAGCTATCATGTCACCCCTGTGTCTTCTTTTCTTTAGACTGGCCAAACCCAAGTCCTGCAGCCATGCTTCGTATGTTTCATTCTCCAGGCCTTGGATCATCTTAGTTGCTCTTCTCTGAACTTTTCCCAAAGTCTCAAATTTAGGTCAACAGTAGGGCCTATGACAGGGATCTAGGTGTCCTAGAAAACCATCCATTAAATATGAGACAGCCGTGTGCAACAGCTGCCAAAAAAGCCAATGCAGTTCTAGAGTGATTCAACAGAGGGACAGTATCAAGATCACGAGAAGTAATAGTACCGTTTTATATTGCCCTGGGTAAGATCACACTTGGAATACTGCATCCAGTTCTGGCCACCAAAATATAAAAAAGATGTGACTCTACAAACAATGCAGAGAAGAGCAAGAAAGGTGATATCACCAACAGTTAAGGGAACTAGGTATGTTTATCTTAATGAAGTGAAGAATTAGGGCAGGGGTCTTCAAGCTTGGCCCTTTTATAACTTGTGGACTTCAACCCCCAGAACTCCTCAGCCAGCGGAGTCATAAAATGGCCAAGTCTGAAGACCTCTCAATTAGGGTGATATGATAGCAGTCTTCCAATACTTGAAAGGCTGTCACTGGGAAGAGGATGTTGATTTATTTCCCAAAGTACCTGAGGGCAGGACAAGATGCAATGGGTGGAAGCTAATCAAGGAGTGATCTAACCCAGAACTGAGGAGAAATTTCCTGACAGTGAGAACAATTAATCAATGGAACAGCTTGTTTCCTGCAGTTGTGGCTGCTCCATCACTGGAGGTTTTCAAGAAACGATTGGACAACCATTTGTCCTGGATGGTATAAGGACTCATGCCTAACACAGCCAACCAAACCATCCAAAACCATCTAAAAACAGAACAAACAACACTAACACTAATTTGCATCGCACCGACTGTACTCAACACCGAAGACTGCAGCCCATAAAGAACAACCATCCAATCAAACAGCCCGAAACCAAACCATGACTGAGAAATATCCGAAGAAATAACATTCATACCAATTTGCATCACATAAAAAGGTATTTAAAGGCCAGTGCTCTGACAGATGAGCACAGTTCAAAGCACACTGACAATTTTGTATGGCATAACAAAATGCAGCACAGTGCATGAAATTCACAGAAACAACATATAAAATGTGCATCAAAATGTAAAACACTGGAGCAGTGAATTATTTAAAAAATACACAGGATGAGTGATGAATAAAATTATGAATAAAATTATATAACTATATGAGCAGTTATTGGAGTAACTACACATACTGTATGTCTAAGTATCTAGATCAGGGGTAGGCGACCTTGGCTCTTTTATGACTTGTGGATTTCAACTACCAGAAGTCCACGAGTCATAAAAGAGCCAAGGTTGCCTACCCCTGATCTAGATCATTTAGCCATGGGATAGAAGTGTAGTGGAGATCTTGCAGGGACCCTTCTGAGGAGGGAATTCCATCACAATTTGATGTCAAGTTTGTAGGACATTCCCATGGTCACAGTTAAGATGGCCATCCAATCCCCATTTACAGTATTGGCACCTGACATGGTTAGTTCGGATCCGGTTGAGCACATCTTGATGCAAACAAAGTCATCACTAAAAGTCAACACGGGTTTGTCAAAAACAGATCGTGCCAGACGAATCTTATTACATTCTTTGACCAAGTGACAAAACTAGTGGACCAGAGGAATGCTGTAGATATAATTTACTTGGACTTCAGTAAGGCATTTGATAAGGTAGATCACAACCTACTACTTGACAAGATAGAAAAATGTGGGTTAGATAGCATTACCACCAGATGGATTCGTAGCTGGCTGACAGGCCGTACTCAGCGTGTGGTCCTCAATGGAACCGCATCTACATGGAAGGAAGTGTGTAGTGGGGTGCCCCAGGGCTCTGTTCTGGGCCCAGTGCTCTTCAATATCTTCATTAATGATTTGGATGAGGAGATAGATGGGGAACTCATCAAATTTGCAGATGACACCAAGCTGGCAGGAATAGCCAATACTCCAGAAGATAGGCTTAAGATACAGAAGGATCTGGACAGACTCGAACACTGGGCACTATCTAACAAAATGAAATTCAATGGTGAAAAAAGTAAGGTTCTACATTTAGGGAGGAAAAATCAAATGCACAGGTATAGTATAGGTGGTACCTTGCTCAATAGCAGTAACTGTGAGAGGGATCTCGGAGTCTTAGTAGACAATCACTTCAATATGAGCCAGCAGTGTGCTGCAGCTGCCAAAAAAGCCAACACAGTGCTAGGCTGCATTAACAGAGGGATAGAATCAAGATCACGTGAAGTACTAATACCACTTTACAATACTTTGGTAAGGCCACATCTGGAATACTGCATCCAGTTTTGGTCACCACGATGTAAAAAAGATGTTGAGACTCTAGAAAGGGTACAGAGAAGAGCAACAAAGATGATTAGGGGGCTGGAGGCCAAAACATATAGGGAACGGTTGCTGGAATTGGGTATGTGTAGTTTAACGAAGAGAAGAGTGAGGGGTGACATGATAGCAGTGTTCCAATATCTCAGGGGCTGCCACAAAGAAGAGGGAGTCAAGCTATTCTCCAAAGCACCTGAAAGCAGGACAAGAAGCAACGGATGGAAACTAGTCAAGGAGAGAAGCAACCTAGAACTAAGGAGAAACTTCCTGACAGTTAGAACAATTAACCAGTGGAACAACCTGCCTCCAGAGGTGGTGAATGCTCCAACACTGGAAGCTTTTAAGAAGAGACTGGACAGCCATTTGTCTGAAATGGTATAAGGTTTCCTGCCTGAGCAGGGGGTTGGACTAGATGACCTGCAAGGTCCCTTCCAACTTTATTATTATTACTATTATTATTATTATTATTATTATTATTATTATTATTATTATTATTATTATTATTATTATTATTGTCCAGATTTTCCTCGGGAAGCAGCATAGTCCTAGATCAGACACTAAATTAACAGATCTGGGTTTACAGTCAAGCTTTAACTGGACTGGACTGAACATTCAAGCGCCAATTAGCACTCCACCAAAAAGGCTTGGTGTGAATTAAGCACACACTGTAGGAGGGATGGCAGAATCTGGAGGTGAAGTCAAAAGAGGAATCAGCCTAGAATCCCTACATAGACACAAGCGAACTGAGTCTAACCAGCCTTGAATTCCATGGACCCTTATCTAATTCCAAGCAGGTACTAACCATTGGTTGAGAAGATTGCTGCGCATAGGTTTTTCAGCAATAAATCAGCTTAATTTGACCTTCACATGTGGATCTGATCTTTTGCGCCTGTTCTGCCACAACAAAATATTAAGGCTATTCAATAAGGCTGTACTTAAATATCCATTTATCCCAATTCCAAAGGTTTTTAGCCATCAGCTAAAAGCATAAAATGTAGCTCCCTAGTGAAACAGCCAGTGCTACAATGAAGATAAAAGTTCCCCATAGAGTAAAATTCCCACTGGAGACAAAACCTATTCAGACAAGTCCTTACAGAAGGCACTTTCTATGCTCAACGCTAGCACAACTGTGAACATAGGGAACTCTGGGTCTGATGCTCATTTGTGCTCCAACCTTGTCCAAAACAGTTACCACGTTTCATTAGTCCAGCATTAGTGATCCTTCTACCAAACCACCTGGTTTTAAGCTTCTCCAGGCAGCTGATCTTTGCGTAATATATAATTTGTAGCTTTGATGTTGTTGTTAGCTGCAAAGTCGTGTCCGACCCATCGCGACCCCATGGACAATGTTCCTCCAGGCCTTCCTGTCCTCTACCATCTTCTGGAGTCCATTTAAGCTTTGATATTGTACATCTAATCCAGTAATACTTCTTTCGCTATATAAGTAGGTTCAACCCCATCTATCTTTTGAGAGATTTTATAGCAGCCATAATTGTCTACCTGCTATTGATGTTTCATCACTGTGTTTATTGGTTTATTTTTTCAGAAAATTTCTCTTACTTTGGAACTTACATTTGCTGCTGATTTTTTTTTTTTTTTTTTGGTCTCAGACTGTAAATAAAGCTCAAGTCAATCAATCACCATGGAAATAACCAGCTCTTCTGTGACCCTGCTGTATCCACCTCTGCGCTAATCAGAACCACTTGTCATTTAATGAACTGCTAGATCCATCTGCTTTCTATCTCTGCTCTCTATTAATGGGCCAGCTGGAAACAGCTGCCAGTAATCAGAAAGATCGCACCATCTAAACAACAGTGTTTGCTTCCGTGTTGATGGGGCATCCATGTTGTGGTCTGTCAAGTTGCAGGGTGTTGTAGCTTAGCAACTGTCAAAAGCTTGGAAATCATGGTTTCTCATTACAATAGTTTTGCTTAGCCAGTATGCTTTGATAGTGGATTATTTAAACATCTGAGTTGTAAATTGTGCAAATCTTGTCCCAATTTCTGCACATCAAACAGAGAGCAATAGGGGCTGAAAACCAGCATTACTGCCAAGGTGACTCATGCTTAAAGGTCAATGGCTTCAGAATTATAGTCCTAGCACTAAAACCCAAGCAGGGGATAACAAGTGAGTTTAATTACAATAGTAATATTTAAGGTCCTAGAAGAGTTGAATGTTTGTCTCCAAATAGAA
>JAKJMR010018181.1:103802-119364 GCA_024449315.1 Daboia siamensis | reverse complement strand
GGGGGGGGGGAAGAGAGGGAAAGAGAGAGAGGAGAAAGAGAGAAAGAGAATAGTTCTTTCCTTTTCTGTTTGCCCACCCAGGAGACATTGCTATAGTTGGTTCAACAATGTGTTTAAAAAGAAAATTGCTGAGCCAAATCTACATTATTTTTTGTTTTCCTTCCCAATTTTCTTTGCTCAGGGACAGTAAGTGAAGGGGTAGAATAAACAACTGCATTCTTGGTAGAAGGCTGATCTTTTGGCTTTCTCCCTTCTCTTTGATGCAGAAGCTACTTAGCAGCAACATGAAATATCTGTAACTTTCCTCTAACAAGTTTTGCTTGTTTGGGTTACACATTTCTTTTTGCTCTGCACGAAAGCAGGAAAGGGATATCTCTGAACCCCCCTTACTCTGTGGTTTGTGCATTCTTATGAAACACGATAGGTGTGTCATAAGGGAAGACCCCTTCATGGATTACTGCCTTGTCGTGGCGAAGGGGCTTGCGTAATTCAATGAAGCTATGAGCTATGCCGTGCAAGGCCACCCAAGACGGAAAGGTCATAGCAGAGAGTTCTGACAAAATGTGATCCACTGGAGAAGGAAATGGCAACCCACTCCAGTATCTTTGCCATAAAAACCCTATTTGCCATAAAAACCCAAAAGGCAAAACGATATGACGCTGGAAGATGAGCCCCTCAGGTTGGAAGGCGTCCAATATGCTACTGGGGAAGAGCAGAGGGCTAGTACTAATAGTGCCAGAAAGAATGAAGCAACTGGGCCAAAGCCGAAAGAACGCTCAGCTGTGGATGTGTCTGGTGGTGAAAGGAAAGTCCGATGCTGTAAAGATATTTTCTCCATAGGAACCTGGAATGTAAGATCCATGAGTCAAGGCAAGCTGGACATGGTCAAACAAGAGATGACCAGACTGAACATCGACATCTTAGGCATCAGTGAACTAAAATAGACAGGAATGGGTGAATTTAATTCAGATGACCATCAGGTATACTACTAGGGGCAAGAATCCCTCAGAAAAAATGGAGTAGCCTTCATAGTCAATAAAGGAGTAGGAAAAGCAATACTGGGATACAGTCCTCAAAATGACAGAATGTTCTCAGTTCGAATCCAAGGCAAACCAATATCACAGTAGTACAAGTCTATGCCCCAACCACCAGTGCTGAAGAGGATGAAATTGACCGGTTCTATGAAGCCCTACAGCACCTTATAGAATTAATACCCAAAAATGATGTCCTTATCATCATGGGGGATTGGAATGCTAAAGTAGGAAGCCAAAAGATAACTGGAATAACAGGCAAGTTTGGCTTTGGAGTACAAAATGAAGCAGGGCACAGGCTGATAGAATTTTGTCAAGAGAATACGATGGTCATAGCAAACACTCTTTTCCAACAACCCAAGAGAGCTATTGGAGGTGACAGTATTCCAGCTGAGCTATTCAAAATCTTAAAAGACGATGCAGTAAAAGTGCTACACTGCCAGCAAATTTGGAAAACTCAACAGTGGCCATAGGATTGGAAAAGATCAGTTTACATTTCAATTCCAAAGAAAGGCAGTGCCAAATAATGTTCAAACTATCGCACCATTGCACTCATTTCTCACACTAGTAAAGTTATGCTTAAAATCCTACAAGCTAGACTCCAGCAGTATGTGGAACGAGAACTACCAGAAGTACAGGCAGGATTTCGAAGAGGCAGAGGAACGAGAGATCAAATTGCCAACATATGCTGGATCATGGAGAAAGCTAGAGAGTTCCAGAAAAACATCTACTTCTGCTTCATTGATAAGCTAAAGCTGTTGATTGTGTGGATCATAAAAAACGGTGGCAAGTTCTTAAAGAGATGGGCGTACCAGACCATCTTATTTGTCTCTTGAGAAACCTATATGTGGGCCAAGAAGCAACAGTGAGAACTGGACACGGAACCACTGATTGGTTCAAAATTGGGAGTCTGGCAAGGCTGTATACTGTCGCCCTGCCTATTTAACTTATATGCAGAGCACATCATGAGAAAGGCAGAGCTAGATGAATCAAAAGTTGGAATTAAGATTGCCGGAAGAAATATCAACAATCTACGATATGCAGATGATACCACTCTAATGGCAGAAAGTGAAGAAGAACTAAAGAGCCTCTTCTTGCAGGTGAAGAAGGAGAATGCAAAACTTGGGTTGAAACTTAACATTAAGAAAACCAAGATCATGGCATCCGGCCCTCTGAATTCCTGGCAAATAGATGGGGAAGAAATGGAGGTAGTGACAGATTTTATTTTCCTGGGCTCCAAGATCACTGCAGATGGGGACTGTAGCCAAGAAATTAAAAGACGCTTGCTCCTCGGGAGGAAAGCCATGGCAAATCTAGACAGCACACTAAAAAGCAGAAATATCACTCTTTCAACAAAAGTGCGTATAGTCAAAGCTATGGTCTTCCCAGTTGCAATGTATGGCAGTGAAAGTTGGACCATAAGAAAGGCTGAGCACTAAAGAATTGAGGCCTTTGAACTGTGGTGCTGGAGAAGACTCCTGCGAGTCTCTTGGCTGCAAGGCGATAACCACTCAACACATAATTTGCAAGGAGTTTCTTCAAAAAAGAATAAATATGCTATGGAACTGAACCTGAGAAGGTCATGATGAGCAAGCAGTTCAGTCCTGAGCTAATTTTGGCTTGCTGCTATCTTTCTTTTATGTCCTTTTCAAACATTTGAGTCTTTTTAAGAATGAAATGGATACAGAGAGTTGAAGTTCCCAGATCACAGCTTTTAACTTCTGAAAGTCCCTCTCTCCCCCTCCCCACTAGGCCCTGGTTCTACTCAAGCTTAGTCTTTAATGTGTTACCAAATCTATTGCAGCAATGGAGTTTGTGCAGAAGTTAGCAAGTCAAACTCTGGGTCTCACCTTAGGAATTACTTCTGTAATTCAGTTATACAAAAAGGCATGATGTACAGCAATTTTCAAATTCTGCAGAAGACTGTAGATGGCTCATTTGCCAAGTGTTTATGTATTAATTGTGGTACATAGGCTTTTGTAACCATCTGTAGTTAATCAACTTCTTATATGGGGTGACTATGAGTATCTAATGCTAAAACTCTAGGAAAATTATTTATTTATACTAAGAGGTTAAATGCTCCAAGCAGCTTGTATATTTCTGTGTTTGTGTCTGTGTGTATGTGTGACAGAGAGAAACACATACCCACAAATAAATGCCATGCCATACACACATGCCAAACATTAAAACCCATTTAAAGAATAATAAGCACATCTCAGGGTTAAAAACAGCATTAAAAGGATTCAGAAAACCAGAATAAACAATCAAGGACTTATAACCTAAGGCAGTGATGGCGAACGTTTTAGAGACCGAGTGCCCAAACTGCAACCCAAAACCCACTTATGTATTGTCGGGTGCCAGGTGGGCGTGACCCATTGGGTGGGTGTGGCCCATTGGGTGGGCGTGGCTGTGGTGGTAACGGCAGACTGGGTGGGACTAAAAAGTTCAATCAATCAACTCCAACTTTGCAAGATCCTTTTTTTCCCATGAGAAGTTGAAGTTGATTGATTGAACCTTTTTTTTTTCCTTGTACACGGCAGCAGAGGCCTAAAGCAAAAAGGTTTTATAAAACCCAGCTGAAGGCCTAGGACTGGGGCAATGGCGTGTGTGCCCACAGAGAGTGCTCTGCGTGCCACCTGTGGCACGTTTGCCATAGATTCGCCACCACGGTTCTAAGGAAAACCTGCAGGACGAAGGGAGAATGTTTATTCAGACCTAAAAAACCTGAAGTTTTCATTTGCGGTGAATCCCTTAGGAACAAAATAACATTTTTTACCGGATGAAGGCATCTGGCAAATATTCAAAGACAGAATCCAACAAAAATAAACATATTAATACATCAAGAACTGGCATTTTGCCTTGGAACAATTTTGTGTCTCGCAAGGTTACTAAGTGCGTTTCTAACAATCAGCATTATACTTTCAAGTTCCGTATTATCAGGTAGCTTATCTGTGGATCAGTACGAGCATCCTAAAATAAGGCTCCCACAGGTGAAAGCATTTTGTCTGAATCCTCAAAAGAAGAAGAAAGGAAAAATGAGTGCCTGTTCCCTGAAAAGATCATGGTGGGGAATCAAGCTTTAATTTGAAAAGACATCTCCAAACTTCAGTTGGATTGAGCTCTAGGAAGGTTCTGCTTTTCATGTTTGCTCCATATCGGTGACTAAATTTGCATTACAGGAGACCCACACTTCCCAGCTGCCCAGATCTATAGAAAAGGGGATGGAGAAGAGAGAAGGATGACTTTGCTTCCTGCTTTCCTTTCCAAAAGGGACGCGGTGGCTCAGTGGGTTAGAATGCTGAGCTTGTCGATCAGAAGGTCGGCAGTTTGGCGGGTCGAATCCCGACTGCCGCATAACAGAGTGAGCGCCTGTTACTCGTCCCAGCTTCTGCCAGCCTAGCAGTTCAAAAGCACATAAAAATGCAAGTAGAAAAATAGGGAGCACTACAGTGGGAAGGTAACAGCGTTCCGTGCACCTTTGGTGTCTAGTCATGCCGGCCATATGACCACGGAGATTTCCTCGGACAAGCGCTGGCTCTTTGGCTTTGAAACAGAGATGAGCACCGGCCCCTAGAGTCGGAAACGACTAGCACGCATGTGCGGGGGAACCTTTACCTTTACTTTACTTCCTTTCCAAATTTTTCCTCCTTTTATCCCACTGTCACTATGGGAAGCACTGGCGGGAAGGAAAACATTTCTAGTTTGTATTATTGTACGATTGTTTGCTTTCTAAGCCAAGGAATTTGAAAGCATGATGGTATTTCAGTTCATCATGTTTTGAATTCAATAACCTGATGGAGCACTATGCAGAAAAGTAGTTCTTTTTGTCTGGCATAAATGTGACCGTAGATCAGTCATCCTGATACTGGTCAACTACAACCTTAGCATTCCTTATTATTGGCTGTAGAAATTATGGATGTATAGAGATGCTGCTCACAATATCTGGAGGCCAAGAAGTTTCTTGCCTCTGGTGTGTCCACTTTACCAATTTCCCCTTTTTTCTAATATTATAAGGGAGGTGAGACAACTAGACTGCTGAATTCTTAGCATATAAAGTTCTCCAGAAGCTGCATATAAGGTTCCCCAATTCTTGTAACCACAACACTTGTGGAAGATGCAAGGATGTGCTCATGTATTTGTTGGATAGTGTGAAGATTTGTGGGGGGAAATGCAAGCTTTTAGTTAATTTTTAGCTTCACCGAACCGGGTGGCTACACCAGGAAGAATCTAAGAAAGTCCTGTAAGTCAACTTCATCAGTGCCTCCTCTTTCTCATCCTGACCTCTGTTAGCCTATTGATTGCTGAAGGAAAACAAATCAGCAGTGTTTGCAGTGGTGAGAGTAGATCAACTAGTAATGATTTAGTGTGGGCCATAATAGCCAGCAACTCTTTTCTGGAAGGCTGAACAAAGGACTACTGTTCCACACAAAAAATCCAAGTTGGAAAACTGCTTGCTTATCTGTTCATCCTCATTTAAGAAGAGTGTGTTTTTCTGGAGATCTCATGCCATGGTAGGAGAGATCATTGTTTCCACATTATATGTCACATTACTGTTTAAACAAACTTGATTATCTTGTAAAGCTTGTTTCAACACTGCCCAGACACAGAAAGAAGCAAGCAAATAAAGCCTGCCGAAGGGGAATTGGTTTAATGCCACAAAAATGTCAAAGCCAAAGACATAGAGGCCAGGAGAATTTCAAATAACCCCTGTTAATCTCCCGTGGAAATTGGCAAAGATGCCATGAAGGACTCACTTCAATACATCTCATTTTATGCATGCTTTCTATATGTGGGGGATATTTTACGTCACAGTAATAAACATTCGTTGAGAAGATTGGAAAGCTGTCTTGATATTGGCTTTTGAAGAGCTCAGTTAAAACTGTTTTGTTCCACTGAGCCTTTGGAGAAACACAAATCTTTTTTTTTTCTCCTTCATATCGAGCTGAGGTCTTATTGGAATTACTGCTGCTATGTTTTTTTCCCCCGCTTTTATTTATTCTGGAGTTTTTATGACATCCTTTTATTTTAGTGTGCTTTATTGCCTGGGCTTTTAATGGAAGCTTAAGCTTGGTAATATAACTTGCAGTAAATGAGAAAAGATATTTGAAGTCTCACTTGTCCTGATTGTCAATGTCTATAGAGCAATTCAATGCATTTTGTTACATAAAAAATCATTTCTGGTAACCCGTTCAGTCTAATACTATAGGCAGGATGTGGTTTTTGGCTTAGGGAGTCATTTACCAATGTCAGATTTCTGGGCCTTTGTCAGGTGCAAAGAATCAAGACCATCCATTAGGTTGCAGCATAGAAGATTTATTCAAGGCTATGCATAAGAATCCAGTTAACTAAAGTTCAGTACTAAATTGGTGCCAAATAAAGATCAACAGAATTCAGAAGGGTTGGACTTGGAGTGGGAATGTAAAGATTCTAATCAGATGACATGCTTAACTCTGCCTCCCCAACTTTGCCTGTCCTTCTCCTCTTCTTTAGCCTTAGTGCTCACTGTTGTCTACCAGAGATGTACAAGCTGAGATTGCAGTAGTAATAGCAACAGCATTTAGGCTTATATACCATCCTATAGCGCTTTACAGCGCTCTCTGGACAGTTTACAATGTCAGAGCATTATTTGTGTATTGAACCCAACAATCTGGGTCCTCATTTTACTGACCTCGGAAGGATGGAAGGCTGAGTCAATCTTGAGCCTTGTCAGGGTCAAACTCCAGACTGTGGGCAGACTTACAATACTGCACTTAAGCCACCAGTAGGAATCCATATGGTCCCTCAAATCTTGGATGTGATCCCCAGAGGCCTTCCAGAATGTATCACAAAACTGACAGGAAAGAAAAATATCATTTTGCAGGCAGTAATCATATGAAATGTAAGGGATTAATTCAGTTGAATTAAACAATATAAATTAAGTTTAATTTAACTGCTGTGCTGGTCCCATCTGTTTTAGAGGGTGGCTCCTAATCTATTGCTCAAAGGTCATTGAAATTCTTATTCTCTTACTGTATGCTGACCAGCAGCAATTCTCCAAGTCCTCTCTATCTGAAATTGTGTAGGAAGGCATCACAAGATATTTGATTAAAACTAAATAGATGACTTAATCATGTAGCCGCCCATTCCTACTCACACATTCAACTCAATCCAAGGGTTAATGTGAGCATGTGGTACCCTAGGGTGGCCAAGTTAAAAAAAAACCAATGCTAAGGTCTCTGTTCTTTCTGAAGTTCTGATCACCATACCTCAAAAAGGATTCAGTGGAACGAGAGAAGATGCAGAGGAGGGCAGATAAGATGATTAAGGGACTGGAGCAGCTTCTCTGCAAGAAATGTTTGTGACCCTTGGGCCTTTTAAGACTAGAAAGGAGACAAATGAGAATGGACATGAGTGTACAAAGCTCTGCATGGTGCGGTTAAAGGAGAAATTAGAATCAGATGTTACCCAGTGAAACCGAATCCTGGAAGAGTTGGGACGAACAAAAAGAAGTATTTGTGTATACAAATACAGGTATATACCATGAGATGTGATGCTGGCTGGCTTCAGAAAAAGGTTGGACGCATTCATGGAAGTCCTGGGGATCAATGGCTATTAAACCTTGATGACCACATAACTACCTCTGTAGGCATCTGCTGGGAGACCAAGTGGGCTTTCCTGTGCAATTGCTTGGCCACTGTGAGAATAGACTGGTGGACTAACATGGGACAGGGGTCTGATCCAGCAGGACATTGTTTAGGTTTTTAAGTTCCTCTCTGGCATAAATGATATCCATGATCAAATACAGTTGAAGAGAGTATAGCTTAAGGATGAACAAGGATCAGTTAAGTAGTTAAGTATTTGTTTTTTCACTGTGCTCACAATCAAGTGCTTATAGATGGCTACTACACTATGCTTAAAGGTTGACCTAAACCTGAACCTGAGACATTTTGTATGGTTCCTTACTCTTCCACTGAGATGTACAATCATGTTCCATACAGCTAGGGCTTAATTGCAAAACTGGGCATTGTAGGGTTAAAGAGACCCAAAATATGTCATACTTTGAGATATTTGTGTGGAACAATTTGGTTGTTCATGGATGAGGGAAGGGATTCTATCAGTTGCTTAAAAGATTACAGGAGAAGTGGGCAACCATGGCCCCTTTATGACTTGTGGACTTCAACACTCAGAATTCCTGAGCCAGCATGGTTGGCTTAGAAATTCTGGGAGTTGAATTCCTCAAGTCACAAAAGGGCCATAGTTCTCCTCCACCCCTGCTTTACAGGCTCCAAACTTTGATGCTTGAGGCTGTATTCCCAATTGCAAAGTTCCAATGAGAGTGGCTCAAATGAAACTTTACTCCTGAGTTGGAAAATGTGGTGCTGAGCAAAGTCTTATTAAACCTTGTAATTACAATTCATTTAATTCCTGGAAATTTTGCATGAAGCTTCTCAAAACTTGCATTTGTTCTAAGTTCATATTGGACAAATTCTCTCAAAGTATACCTTGGCTGCCTCATCTGCTGTCATATCCTTGAAGGCTACCTGTAGATTTCTTTAGTGATTCAGGAAGAGAACGGAAGGCAGTAATCTCCAGATATGTTTCTTGATTCCTGTTGACTCTTGCAAACCTTAATCGTAGTGTGATTTTTAAAATAAATACAGCATTGCTTGTAAAGTAGAAGATTGGTGATTATTTGACAGGTATTATTTTTTGAAAGCAGAAGAAAACAGCCATCATTCCCCAATTGCAGGAGTCCCTCAGTGCACATTTATGTGATACCTGCAACCTTTTCAGGTTACTGTTGCTGGAAATCTATGGCATGGTTTCCCAGCATTTTAAGGGAGCAAATCTATGAGAACATTATGCTCTGAAACAGGCTAAATAGAATTTTTTTAAAAATCTCGCTGTAACTAAAGGGGAAAAAACGTTCCCAGAAATGCCATTATGAAAGAGTTGATCAATTAACCAATTAAGAGTTGATCAATTAACCACTTCAGCTTCCAGAATACTTTAGCCATCATATTGGAGAATTCAGAGTTGAAGTCCACACATCTTAAAGTTGCTAAGATTGAGAAGCATTGTTCTAGATAATGCACAGAGCCCAACAAAGCCTTGGGGAAATAAATTCTGAGCAACCAATCAGGAGCAGGAAATTTTTTCCCCTTTGTCACATATGAGCATTAAAAGGAGGGAACGTTCCATTTTGCCTTTGATCTTTAATATTCAATCACAAGGAGATAATGTCTCCCACAGGTTGATTCCCACCAGGGAAGATACAGACCACAATCTGGAGAGCAGTTGGAGAATCAGAAAGCATCAACCTCTAGGGAAATAAGGTGCTAGATATGAATTAGACTCTTCTTCAGCATTTTTATTTATTTCTTCCTATACTGTTTTATTCTTGTTTTTTCAGTCTGTACTGTGTATGTATCTGGATGTACATTTATGCCTGGAAGGTAGCTTTTCTTTCTTCCATTGTCTTCAATTCTCAATTAGCTTCTTAACCTTCATCTACACAAATTAAGCCATTTGTATTTGCTTCTGAAATGTGTAGTCTCATTCCAACACTGAATTTATTTTATCAGGCATCCCAGTTACTTTGTTAGGAGAAACAGGAGGAGGAAGTACATACACTACATTTGAATGATACAGAGAACATTATATAAGGCACATGAATTTAATATATAAATAAACATTAGCATGGATTCTGTACAAGAAGAAAGATATCTATCTATCTATCCAGTGCTTTTTTTGTAAAAGAAAAAGGTGCCGGAACTCAATGTCATGCAACCTGCCTTGTCTACCCTACAAGGTTCCATCCAAAAAAGGTGCCGGAACTCTGTTCTGAGTGTTCTATGAGAAAAAAAGCCCTCTATCTATCTATCTATCTATCTATCTATCTATCTATCTATATCTCCTCCAGAGTAAAAGTGCAAAGGGGACTCACACCCTGGATGGTATCTCTTTACTTTCCTACCATCCGGTAGGAGATATATGTATCTGTATCTCCGGTAGGAGATACAGGAATATAGCCAGCCGTACCAACAGGCTGAAAAATAGCTTTTATCCATGGGCTGTTAGGCTTTTAAATGGGGCATAATCTTATGCAGAATTGACTTGGGAGGCCGGTATGTGGTGTAGTTGGTTCACATAGTGTGGTGGGATGGAGGGTTTGTTGTCACTGTGTGTTGGGGGGGGGAGAGAGCACGGGGGGAGGCTCAGCTAATCTCAATGTACACATGTTGTACTTTGACAATAAAGGTTTTATTATTATTTATTATTATTATTTTATTATTTCCCTGTTAAGGGACATGCCCCTGTGTTAGCAGCAATTAGTCCTACCCTTACATTGTGGGAGATTGCAACTATAACAATGGTAAAGGAAGGACCGAAGAATTCTTCCCTGAGTGTATGTATGCAAGTGCACATCTTATTACATTTCCTGCCAAATCTAAAATAAATATCTTTTCCTCATGCATAGCTGGTTTTTCTGATTTTGCATCTGTGTCTCATCCACACGTTATATCATAGCCTCTCCAAAAGATGCTAAGAGTAGTCCCTACTACCATCAATATTTATGCAAACCATTTTGATTCCACTTTCCCCCTAAAAAAGACTATTGGGACACTTGCATTCAGTCGTTTGCCTCCAAATCAGACGTATTTCACAGAATTCAGAAACCCAATAAAAAGGATCCATGAAAGGTCATATTCCTCAGTTCTAGTCTGGTCTGTCCTTCATCCGCAAGATTAAAAGAGTTTATCATAGTTCTCTAAGTAAAAGTAGGAACAGCAGTATCCTTTGGCATGAAAGATGGGTAACAAGGGAGCAAGAGACACCACATAAATAATGACAGCATCAGCATGAGTGTCACAAATTTTGACTTGTCTCTTGTGATAATGAATTGATTTGGTATCAGACTCTTTATTTGTAGTTGTCTTGAGAACTAACTTTCACACTGGTAAGACCACAGTTGGAATTCTATGTCCAGTTTTACTTAAAAAAGGTAAAGGTTCCCCCGCACATGCGTGCTAGTCGTTTCCAACTCTAGGGGCCGGTGCTCATGTCCATTTCAAAGCCGAAGAGCCAGCGCTTGTCCGAGGACGTCTTCGTGGTCATGTGGCCGGCATGACTAGACGCCAAAGGCGCACGGAACGCTGTTACCTTTCCACCGTAGTGGTCCCTATTTTTCTACTTGCATTTTTACGTGCTTTTGAACTGCTAGGTTGGCAGATGCTGGGACAAGTAACAGGCGCTCACTCTGTTTTACTTACCACAATACAAAAAAGATGTTGAGGCAGAGAAGAACAGCAATGATGATTAGGGGACTGGAGGCTAAAGCATAAGGCAAACAGTTGCAAGAACTAGATATGTCTAATCTAACAAAGGAGTAGGAGTGACATGACAGAGTTTTAAGGGGCTGTCACAGAAAAGAGCAGTTTGACTTACTCTCCAAAGCACCTGAGGGCAGGACAATAAGTAACGGATGGAAACATATCAAAGAGAGAGACAACCTAGAACTAAGGATAAATTTCCTGACAGAAAATTAATCAGTGAAATGGCTCCAGAACCTGTGGGTGCTCCGTCAGTGGAGATTTTCAAGAAGAGACTGGAAATTGTCCCGAATGGTATACAGTCTCCTGCTCAAGCAAGGGATTGGACTAGAAGACCTCCAAGGTCCCTTCCAATCCTATTATTCTGTATATCATATCACTTGCAGAATGAAATAATGACTTGTGATGCCATCACGCTTACACCGTGCACTTATGTCTCTTTGGAGGATCTATCTTCTATTTTCCACATCTTGAATTCAAGGGCTGTGCATACCATTGGCTGTACCTTTAATGACAAAAATAGTTTCTCCAGCCTGCAGGCCTTGAAATAATCTTGTGGCCTTGGTTTTATTCTGTGTTTGGGCTTTGTATTTTTGAGAAAAGCAATAAGTCATCTCAGTCAGCTTTTCACCCCAAATTAAGGTTGGAAATTAAAAAACTAAAACTCATCAATATTTGCCTTACAACCCTCTTTCCTACCTTGTAAGTTTCTGAAACTCTGCCATCACCTCATAAATGTTTCAGCAAGAGTGACTTACACCACGAAAATGAGTCCCTTCTATTTCAATTTCTGAGGCGAACAGAGTCAGAAGAGAAGAAGAAGGGAAAGAAAAAGTCTAGGTCAAGACTGGTTATAGAAAGGCAAAAAAAGGATGGGGGGGTGTTTCAAGACCCTATCTGTATATACACAACTTACAGAATAATAATAACATACATGTTGGAATGTATTTGAGGCCACCATAACATTGCTGGAGAAAATAATATTCCCAGGGAATTGTTTCTCATTAAATGGCTAGTCTCATACAACAGTTGTTGTTGTTAGCTGCGACCCATCGCGACCCTATGGACAACGTTCCTCCAGGCCTTCCTGTCCTCTACCATCTTCTGGAGTCCATACAACAGACTTGATCCTAAATCTGACTTTCAAAAAACATAGTTTCTAATGCGCAATAAATGTTTTGGTTTTTTTTAAGACTATGCCACAGTGTGCTAAGACAGTGGTTGGATTTCTCAAGTTGAACCACACGTGGCGTGAACCTAGCCAATGGAAAGGAAGGGCAAACCCAGTGATGTGGCAAGTAGAGCATGGCCTGTGGTGTTCGCTGAGCTTTGGGGGGGGTTTTCTTGCAGATGTTTCATTGGTAAACTACATAACGTCATCAGTTTGATAATGAAACATCTGCAAGAAAACCAAAAAAGGAAAAGATAGTAAAGAAAAAGATACAAAGAAATGAACTAAGGAGAATCTTCCTAAACTAAGGGGAAACTTCCTGACAGTTAGAACAATTAACCAGTGGAACAACCTGCCTCCAGAAGTGGTGAATGCTCCAACACTGGAAAATTTTAAGAAGAGACTGGACAGCCATTTGTCTGAAATGATATAAGTTTTTCTGCCCCAGCAGGGGGTTGGACTAGATGACCTCCAAGGTCCCTTCCAACTTCGTTATTATTATATTATTACTTCTGGTTTCATTAAGACAAGTACAATTTCAGTAACTTATTGCCTCGGATAGTACAACAAAAGGTCTCTTCTTCCAATATCTCACCTCCTACCACTAAACAAATTCTTGTTTATGATCATTCATTCATAATCATCAAAAATTCATTAAGAATTATCAGGAATAACAACGTATATATTTTAACCTTATATTTTAACCTTTCCCCTCTCCCCGCTCCCCCTCTCCTCTCATCTCTATCCTTTATCACTTTCTCTAAAAATATGATAAAAAAAAATCTCTTCTTCCCATATCACTTATCTATAGCCAATTATAGACAGATCTTTAAAGACTCGTCATTTTATCCTGGATAGCAAAAGTCCATTAAGAGTTATCAGAAACAAACACACACAGAAACAGACATATTTTGATTGAATAATCCAACTTTATATTCTTTGTGTTTAACTGTTTTGGTTTTTAATTCCTTTAAAAAAAATGTCCCAGTCCTTAATTTCTTTTAAGTTTCTCTTTGTCTCTTCTCAAAAACTCCTTCAAAACTTTAACTGGTCCCATTTTTAAATCCAAAACAAAGAGGTTATCCATGTCCCCTTCTGGTTTGTTCTTTGTATATCCCTTTTAATTATTTGTAAATTTGTAAATCCAATATAACTTCTTGTTCTATATCATTCTTGTAGCCTCTTATCCACTTTTGAATCAGCTCTGAGTTTTTTCCAGTGAGATTATTTCTATAACCTCTTTAAGTCCCATTTTTATACTAGCAGACAATCTTGAAAGAAACATCGGCATGTATTGTTCCCAAATATGCTTGAAGCTTCCACAGTTAGAATATTTTGTTCCATTTTGCATTAATGAGCCTCTTGTCCTTTCGTTATAATCTTTATTTCTTTTTGGTTCTCTTTAGAATCCAACCTTCAAAATCCTCTTATGTTTTTCTCTAATCAACATCATTCTCCCACAGGATGGCTTTCTTATAATTAGTTCCCAGTCCCTCATATATATATATATATATATTAGAAAATTCAAAACAATTGACAAGAAGGATTCTTGTAATTAATTACAAAGTTTTATTTCAATTTTATCTTGTCCCTTAATCCAGGTATAACTTTCCAAAATCAACATTCTAATTACCCTTTTGCTGTTTATGCCAAAATAAAAATATTGTTGTCTTTAAAACTTGCATAAAACTTTTTTCAGACTCACCCAGTATGATGAAATTTGCCTTTCTGAATATCCAAAAAAACAAAAAACCTGTTAACAAGTAATTCCCAGAAGGGATTAAGAGAGAAAATATGCAAACCCAGTGTCTGTTTGAAAGCTCCTAATTGCATCTTGGGCAAAAATTGTGGTCCCTCAGTTCCTAAAGGTATAAACCTGTGGTTGCGAACCTATGGCACGTGTGTCACAGGTGGCACGCAGAGCCCTTTCTGTGGGCACACATGTGGTTGCCCCAGTCCTAGGCCTTCAGCTGGGGTTTATAAAACCTTTTCGCTTTAGACCTCCGCCGCCATTTGCAAAAAAAAAAAAAAGATTCATTCAATCAATCAATTTCAACTTCTCACGGGGAAAAAAAGAGATCTTGCAAAGTTGGAATTGATTGAACTTTTTACTCCCACCCAGTCTGCCGTTACCACTGCAGCCACGCCCACCCAGCACCCGATGATACATAAGTGGGTTTTGGGTTGCAGTTTGGGCACTTGGTCTCTAAAAGGTTCACCATCACTGGTATAAACCCTCCAGAGACCACAGTTTTATATTCTTCTTATGAAGAACTGTACGACGGCAATTCAGAAATAAACCTCCTTTTGGTTATCAATGACAGACACCCGCAGATACAGAACCTTTATTATACACATTAGAAAACTACAACATTACATTACTTTTTGACGTAATCGCCATTCAAATTGAGGAACTTGTCATAATGTCTTATAAGTTTTGAAATTCCTTAGTAGTAGTCGCTCGGTGCCAAATCTGGGCTATTGGGGGGGGGGCTGATCAAAAACATCCCAACGGAACTGCTTCAAAAGTGCCTCAATTTGAATAGTGATTATGTCGAAAAGTAATGTAAAGTTGCAGTTTTCAAATATGTATAATAAAAGCTCTGTATTTGTGAATGTCTGTCATTGATAACCAAATGGAGGTTTATTTCCAAATTGCCCTCGTATATGGAATAGGGGTGATCTGAATCCTCTTCCTGGTCCAGAGAAGAATTCCAATAAGCTGGTCCATTGTTCCCAGCTCCTTGTTCTGCCACAATCATTGTATCCACTTTCTGTGAAGTTGTCTTCAGTTCACCATTGCTTCTCCACTTGTCTACAAATGTCAGGATGAACTTCCTAAATGGATGAACTTCCTGAATGGATGAGCTGTCAGCCAGTGGTACAGGCTGCCACGTGAATAATAATAATAATAATAATAATAATAATAATAATAATAATAATAATAATAATAATAATAATAATAATTAAAAAAAAAGTTGGAAGGGACCTTGGAGGTCATCTAGTCCAACCCCCTGCTCAGGCAGGAAACCCTATACCATTTCAGA
>JAKJMR010018181.1:67995-79390 GCA_024449315.1 Daboia siamensis | reverse complement strand
GGGGCAAATAAAAAGGAGATTATTTCTTAATCTGATAATTGTTATCCCTCCCCAGGAGCCAGTGCTACAAAATCCATTATGTGATTACCCCACCCCCCCACACCCAGATTGTGGTTGCATAACTTTTACAACATAACTTTTGTAGGTTTCCAGAGTCCCTCACAATGCGAAAAGTCAAACATTTTGCCTCTCCTTTTTGCATGTTTCTAGCATTAAGGGAAAAGTGTGTATAGTCAAGGCTATGGTCTTCCCAGTTGCAATGTATGGCTGTGAAAGTTGGACCATAAGAAAGGCCGAGTGCCAAAGAATTGAAGCCTTTGAACTATGGTGCTGGAGAAGACTCCTGCGAGTCCCTTGGACTGCAAGGCGATCAAACCGGTCAGTCCTAGAGGAGATCAACCCTGACTGCTCTTTAGAAGGCCAGATCCTGAAGCTAAAACTCAAATACTCTGGCCACCTAATGAGAAGGAAGGACTCACTGGAGAAGAGCCTAATGCTGGGAAAGATCGAGGACAAGAGAAGAAGGGGATGACAGAGAATGAGGTGGCTGGATGGAGTCACTGAAGCAGTAGGCGTGAGCTTAGATGGACTCCAGAAGATGGTAGAGGACAGGAAGGCCTGGAGGAACGTTGTCCATGGGGGTCGCGATGGGTCGGACACGACTTCGCAGCTAACAACAACAGCAGCATTAAGGACCAGGCTTTCCTTTTTTCAAACTTCCTAAAAATTTAGTCCTCTCAGGTTAACAGATATAATGGTATGCGGGGAAGATCTTGGGAGAAGAGAAGAGAAGCTGACTGGGGATAAAAGAAAGCTGTTGGTGGTGACTGGGCCAGTCCAGCCCCGATCTCCTGTGCCTCCCCCCCCCCCCCCCGAGACAGAACCACTCAGGCCACAACATCTATGGAAAGGCAGGTACGTACCACCAAGGAGAGCTCTGGCACAGAGGCCCCATTGTGGATGTTTGTACTGAGTGTTCCAGAGACTGAGTGAGCAAAAGGCTCTCTAGTTCTTTTGCTTCTTCCAACACAGCGCCGGTGAGCCCTGTGAAAGTCTGAAGGTCTGCAGAGATGTTGCTTGTTCCCATCCCTGACCCTGAAGATCTTTTTCCTTTGATTTAAAATGTTCCTTATTTTGGAATACGTGGATTCTTACATTCTTGGGCCAGATGTTTCAACTTCTGGTCCTTTTCATTTTATTTTCTATTCTTAGCAGACAAAATGGTGCTTCTCTGGCACTAGCAGGAGTTGGAGAGAGCTGAATGCTGTAGTGTGCAGTTACATATTTCAGCTACATTCCTAGTTCTGCTTAGGCCAGGAAACAATAATTTTCCTCTGTCCAAGGTAAACATCTATGTCAGAGGAAATATTTATGTTTCATAAAAGTTTAGGGAATGGGGAAAATCCGTCCTCAGTTCCTGACATACCACAGCTTTCCTTCCACAAATCTTGGGGAATAATAATTTTTATGCAAATGACCCTAACCTGCTGGGTTAAGCCAATAGACCAGTGTTTCTCAATCTCAGCAATTCGAGCTGTGTAGACTTCAACTCCCAGAATTCCCTCGTCAGCATGACAAAAGTATGAGTTTCATGATCTATCCAAGAAAAGAGATGGGGTTCACATGGTGCAGTTTTGTTGGAGCCCAACATCTGGTGTAAATCCTGCCAGTTTGGATTATGAAATAGAACTTAATTTTTTAAAAAATTTGGTTGATCCTGATGTCCAAACCAGGTTAGGAAATCCAAAAGATGGACATTCATGGGAATTCAAAGGGTACCAAGTATTTTGTCCTCTTAACTGGCAACTTTATTAATATTTCAGCCCAGCATTTTTCTATGGAGGTTTTTTTCCTCTAAAAAATAGAACTTTTAACCATCTACATTCATAACATCTTGAAACATATGGATACTCTGCATGCATTTTCCCTTTAAGTTAACAAGTTATGTTATATTTAGGTTAACGTAAATGTTTCAACATTTCCTTTAAGCTAAAATTTACATCTGTGAATGTAAATTGCTCAGGAATTTGTTTTAATGTACTGTAACTATCCTGTTTTTATTCCTTGACACACATATTTCCCTGATGCAAATTTTGAAAAAGTAAGTATAAGTTAGAACAGTTCGCAAGTACCACTTTCATTTGCTTATGTGTTTGAGAATGCAAGTTCTCTTCTGGCAGTATATCTGTGGAGATTCTCAGTCATCCAGGTTATAACTCTGCTTTTTCAAAAGGCAACTGGATTTTTTTTTTCCTTGAGGGGGAAAAAAAAACTTCTGGCACTTTCAGGAATAAATATTAATGTATGGAATAAATATGAGCATGCCATCTCCTTACTGCAATTTCCTGGCCTGTCCAGGAAGTATCAGAAAAGCTGGGTTCTTAAAACTATAACGCTGTAATAAATTTCTCACACTTTTAAATAATAATACTGAGAGCTGCTCCACTACCACTGAAGCTTTAAAGTAGTCTACTTCCTCCCATTGCCAGGTTTAATCTGGAGAATTTGTAATGTAAAAGCCAACCAACAATTTGCTGGATCAAAAATGCACTACTAAAAGCAAACAATGAAACACCAGTGATGCAGGCTTGTTAATCCCTATCTGAGAATGAATGACCCAAAGTTACCCACTTATATATTGAACTCAAGCGTCCTTCATCCCAGCTGCAGTATTCTGTCTGGGGATCACATCCTGCTGCCTCCATAAGGAAAATATTTCCCAGCCCCTTTGGCATAAAAATCAACTCTGCTTTTCAAAGAAAGAATCCCTTTTCTATTCAGGCAGCTGGTTTTCATTTGATTTCTGTTCAGTTCCTTCTGTCTTATACATCCCATTTGTGACTCCCATTATCATACCTTCATGAGGAACTTTAAATACTTTAAATCTCCGAAGACTAGAGAGGGAAAGAAGTTCTAGTAAGGATTGACTTCAATTTCTTTAAATGGCTGCACCAATAGCATTCCCCCACCCACCCACCCACCCATGCATTTGGCCATCTGCCAATTTTAAATGAAGTCAAGTGAGACAGATGAATCCCTGGTAAAGAAGAATTATTAACTGGTTATAAATGTTACCAGTACTCTATCATTTTGCTGCAGTGTTTGGAAACCTCCAAATGTATCCCTTATCCAGAAGTGAATTCAACAAGAGCAGGGGCCAAGTACTCCCTTCAAGGAAAGAACATGCTCCCCGGGTGACTCTGACATTGAAACTTCCGTAAATATCTATTCTTGTTTGTAGATCATTTCATATGAAGAGTCATAACTCAGTCTTAAAGTACTTGCTTTGAATGCCAAAGGCCCTGGGATCATCCCTTGTCCATTTATAAAGATTATATAGCAGGTGACGTGAAGAATTTTTTTCTGCTGAGCTCAAAAATACAAGGCAACGTTCTTCATTTCCAAAGCACCTGAGGGCAGAACAAGAAGCCACGGATAGAAACTAATCAAGGAGAGAAGCAACCTAGAACTAAGAAGAAGTTTTCTGATAGTTAGAACAATTAATCAGTGGAACAACCTGCCTCCAGAAGCGGTGAATGCTCCAACACTGGAAGTTTTTAAGAAGAGACTGGACAACCATTTGTCTGAAATGGTATAGGGTTTCCTGCCTGAGCAGGGGGTTGGATTAGAAGACCTCAAAGGTCCCGTCCAACTCTTCTTCTTCTACTACTGCCACTACTACTACTGTTGTTGTTGTTATTTTTATTATTATTGTTATTATTATTATTCATATAAGGCAACTTTCCATGATTTTAACTTACACTCTTGTGAATTATGCCCTGGTGCTTGTAGTATGTGGACCACTTATGATCTAGTGAAACCTACTTAATTAGGTCACTCAATGAAGAAGAGGTGATAATTTCTGGCTGTTTATTGATAGGTATGAAGATAGGTTAAAGCCAAGACCTAAGCTATTGGAAGGTTCATAGAGTCAAAGACTTAGTGATTAGGTTTGCACATCTGGGTAACTTATAAATAGTTTGGTTTTAAGTTAGTGAGCTTCTCAAACTTTGTGGTGCCTTGATCAATGAATGACACGTTCACTGTACGATATTCCCTACGAAGAAACTAATTTCATTGATCTTTAGGAAGGGGAAGAATTAAATGCACGAAAGCCTGCTGGCTAGGAAATTCTGGGAGTTGAAGTTCACATATCTTAAAACTGCCAAGTTTGAACATTATTGATCTAAACCAGTGGTTCTCAACCTATGGTCTGCAGACCCATGGGGGGTGGGGTGCAATGTCATCACGGGGTCCATGAAGGCTTGAAGAAATGTTATGATTTAAATCTTGAATTAAGTCTTGGTGATCCGTGGCTATGGTCCATGGTTACAAAAGATATTTAAAGGGGGGTCTGCACTGAAGAAAAGATTGAGAGCCACTGATCTAAACCATCCCAGAGATCAAAAACTAGAATATGCATCTTGTCATGCCATGTGCTGTTAATTCATGAGAGAGGGCTTTGGAACACCTTGATTAGATCTGCTGTATAGAGTAGTATTCAGGTGTATTCTCATTTTTTTTCTCCCTGAGAAATATTATTTTTTGAGTTGTTAAACATTTATCAATTCCCACCCACCTTCACAGTCACACACTGATGCAAGGCACACCCTCTAGCAGTGTATTGTGTTCTTGGTGAGCTGCTTTTGTACCACACATAATGTTCAAAATTAAGCATTTTGGTTGCTATGCCCACTTACCTCTTGTGTGTTGTGTTATGAATGTATTATGACTCATTCATCCTAGACTGCTTATAGAGTGTAAGAAGCTAATATGAGATAAAAAGCTCTTTTTTAAAAAAAAAAACCCAGCATATCAACAGATGAGTGATAAACTAGGAAATCTCAAGGCCAAATTTCTTGCCAAAGATGAATCAACAAAAGATATTCAACAAAACTAAGGACTGCAGGGATACAACTTGAATGAGCTAAGTGTCTTTGTTTGCTTTTCCAGAGAGATCCACAGCTTCTTCTAGGCTGAGAGCAATCTTTTAATGGTCAAAGGGAACAAATTCCAGAAAATGGGCAGGTCAAGACAATCCACCCCCATATTTGATTAAGTTGAAAATTTGAATTAGTTAAATTAATTTTAAAGTATGAGTAAGTGCATGTTTACTTAATAGAGCTGCAAAAATGATTAAGAAGAAGTGTTTTGGTGATTGCAGCATGAAGTCTCTGCTATTCATTAAAATAGCCAGACATTTTTCAGATTTGTCTCAAGGGTTCCTTAAAAATAGTAGCTGTCTGGTAAAACTCAGACTAGTTTAATGAAGAGTAAAGATGGCTTGTGCTCACATGAAGTCCAAAACAATTTCATTTTCAAAGCAAGAACAGTGCAAAGTATTTAATACATAAAAAGAGTCCTGCTGGATCAGACTTTAGTCCAGCATCTTGTTTCCTACTGTGGCCAATCAGAAGTCTCTGAAGCGTTTGCAAGTAGTAGAAGAATATAGATACTTCTCATACCACTGATCACCTCTAATTGGGGTTTCAAGACTTGCTACTCTCAATTTGAATGTATCTTCAAAATTGATACTCCACGATAAACCAATCTGTCTTTGCCCTTTCATCACATTAAAAATTAGGATTTGGTGACAACTTCTGGAAAGGCTCTAACAATCACATCTAAGCTTTTAGGGCGTTGCATAATACTTAAAAGGCCTCAGGTTTCATATCGGTACATTATAATACAAATCAAATTTGTGGATGACACCAAACTGGCAGGAGTAGCCATCAACCCCAGAAGACAAACTCAGGATCCAAAAAGATCTAGACAGACTTGAACAATGGGCCCTACCCAACAAAATGAGTTTTGAAGGGGAGAAAAGCAAAGTTTTACATTTAGGCAGGAAAAATCAAAGGTAAAGGATACAGATTAGGCGAGACCTGGCTTAAAAACAGTAACTGTGAGAGGTACCTTGGAGTCCTAGTGGACGATCACTTGACTATGAGTCAGCAGTGTGTAGCAGCAGCCAACAAAGCTAATACAATTCTGGGTTGTATAAACAGAGGCATAGAATCAGGACCACACAAAAGTATTAGTACCGCTTTATAAAACCCTAGTAAAACCACATCTGGAATATTGCAGCCAATTTTGGTCACCATATCACAAAAAAGATGTTGAGAGTTTGGAAAAAATTCAGAGAAGATGATCAAAGGCCTGCAGACTAAAACATATGAAAAATGGCTGCAGGACTTGGATTTGCTAGTCCAAAGAAACGAAGAAATAGGGGAGACATGATAGCAGTATTCCAATATTTGAGGGGCTGCCACAAAGAAGAGGGGATCACGTTATTCACCAAAGCACCAGAGGGCAAGAAACAATGGTTGGAAACTGATCAAAGAGAGAAGCAACTTGGAATTAAGGAGAAAGTTCCTGACAGCGACGACAATTAACCAGTGGAACAGCTTTCCTTCAGAAATAGTGGGCACATCACTGGAGATTTTTAAGAAGAGGCTAGCTAGACAGTCACTTGTCTGAGATGGTGTATATGTGTATATTTTTTCATTCATTCATTCATTCATTCATTCAATGTATATTCTGCCTTTTATTCTCCAAAACATCTGAAGGCAGAGCAAGAAGCAATGGATAGAAACTAATCAAGGAGAGTACCAAACTAGAGTTAAGCAGAACTTTTCTGTCAGTGAGAACAAGTAACCAGTGGAATGGTTTAACTTCAGAAGTCGTGGGGGCTCAATCACTGGAGATTTTTAAGAAGAGACTGGACAAGCATTTGTCTGGAATGGCATAGGGGCTCCTGCTTGAGAAGAGGGTTGGACTAGAAGACCTCCAAGGTCCCTTCCAATTCTGTTACTCTGTTATTTTCATTCCTGGAATGCTTAAGGTAGCAAAAACCTTTTAAAAATATAGAAATGCCTGAAAGAGTTAAAAGAGAATCATCAAAAGCATATTAAAAGAAATAAATTCTAAAATCAAATCAAGACTTAGAGTCACATCTGTTCTCATGGAAAATAAATATATTTCACTGTATAATTATCTCTCCAACAGTCTTCAGCCACTCTGGTTTCCCATACATTATTAAATCCCCAAAAGATATATTTTTTTTTTTTAAAAAAAAATCCCATTTATATCCCGCCCTTCTCCGAAGATTCAGGGCGGCTTACAATCTAAGAATCACAAATCAATGTGCTTAGCAATAGCCTTCATTCTATGTATATGCCTGCTTATTTTTACAAAGTCAGCTTATTGCCCCCAACAATCTGGGTCCTCATTTTACCTACCTCGGAAGGATGGAAGGCTGAGTCAACCTTGAGCCTGGTGGGACTCGAACCTGCACTAATTGCAGGCAGCTGGTGTTACTTAAGGAGGCATTAGCCCACTGTTCCACCAAGGCTCTTTGTAGATGAACTTCTCCCTTAGGATCTTTTTAAGATTAGGAAAGCTATAGAATGAAGGCAATTTAATAATGAAATCATAGAAGCTGTAATACTACCTAGGCAAGTGGTAGGCTCTCTTTCTGAGACGGGGTGGGTGGGGAGTGGGCAGCGTGGGGGGCATGTTTAACAGAAGCTGGATGGCTATTAGCCAGGAATGCTCCAGAAATGGATTCCTGCACCAGGCAGAGAGTTGGTCTAAGATCCATTTCCATTCTTATTTTCTTACATTTAACAATAAAAGCAACAATAGCATTCTCTGCCAGAAAAAGTATGATCAAATTTTGAAAATCAACCTTGGGGCATAGGCAGGTAAACAATCTATTTTGAAGAGGGACAAGCATTTCCAGGAACAGAGCTTCATTTCATTAACATCTCCAAAGCTGATCCTCCGTTCTAAATGTGAATTATATAAGAAGACTTTGCTAATTGTTCTAAAGGTCTGTTTAACCTAGCTTTCAGTTCCTGGAATAGCCAGATACATAAGAGCTGAAGACAGTAACGTTGTTCTACTCATCGCCAGAGATGTCGGTTACGCCAACATCCACCTGGTTTCTAGGCTATGAAGCACAGGACGAAAAGGCCGTGGAATCGTGGGGAAGGCAGGATGCAGCATCAGTAGTTTTAAATTTCCTGTGAATTAAGGTGGAACTGCAATCTTTACATCGACAGAGGCAATCAGCTCTTGGGGAATTGAAAGTTTGCAGCCATGTTCTGATTTGGGGACTCTGACAGCAGATGGTATCCGGAGATATACATGTGAAACTCGAAAAATTAGAATATCATGCAGAAGTTCATTTATTTCAGTAATGCAACTTAAAAGGGGAAACTAATATATGAGATAGACTCATTACATGCAAAGCAAAATAGTTCAAGCTGTGATTTTTCATAAATGTGATGATTATGGCGTACAGCTCATGAAAACCCCAATTCTACAATCTCAGAAAATTAGAATATTACATGCAATCAATAAAACAAGGAGTGTACATAGAACAATATCGGATCTCTGAAAAGTATAAGCATGCATATGTACTCAGTATTTGGTTTGGGCCCCTTTTGCAGCAATTACTGCCTCAATGCAGCGTGGCATGGAAGCTATCAGCCTGTGGCACTTCTCAGGTGTTATGGAAGACCAGGATGCTTCAATAGTGGCCTTCAGCTCTTCTGCATTGTTTAGTCTCATGTCTCTCATCTTTCTCTTGGCAATGCCCCATAGATTTTCTCTGGGGGTTCAGGTCAGGCAAGTTTGCTGGCCAATCAAGTACAGTAATCCCATGGTCATTGAACCAGGTTTTGGTGCTTTTGGCAGTGTGGGCAGGTGCCAAGTCCTGCTAGAAAATGAAGTTAGCATCCCAATAAAGCTCGTCTGTGGAAGGAAGCATGAAGTGCTCCAAAATCTCCTGGTAGATGGCTGCGTTGACCCTGGACTTAATGAAGCACAGTGGACCAACACCAGCAGATGACATGGCTCCCCAAATCAACACAGACTGTGGAAACTTCACACTGGACTTCAAGCATCTTGCAGTGTGTGCCTCTCCATTCTTCCTCCAGACTCTGGGACCTTGGTTTCCTAATGAGATGCAAAAGTTGCTCTTATCAGAAAAGAGGACTTTGGACCACTGAGCAACAGACCAGGTCTGTTTTTCTTTAGCCCAGATAAGACGCTTCTGACGTTGTTTGTTGTTCAGGAGCAGCTTGACAAGAAGAATACGACATTTGAAGCCCATATCCAGGATCCGTCTGTGTGTGGTGGCTCTTGATGCACTGACTCCAGCCTCAGTCCACTCCTTGTGAAAGTCCCCAACACTTTTGAATGGCCTTTTCCTGACAATCCTCTCCAGGCTGCGGTCATCCCTGCTGCTTGTGCACCTTTTTCTTCCACACTTTTCCCTTCCACGTAACTTTCTATTAATGTGCTTTGATACAGCACTTTGGGAACATCCAACTTCCTTTGCAATTACCTTTTGAGGCTTTCCCTCCTTATGGAGGGTGTCAATGATGGTTTTCTGCACAACTGTCAGGTCAGCAGTCTTCTCCATGATTGTGATTCCTACTGAACCAGACTGATAGACCATTTAAAGGCTCAGGAACCCTTTGCAGGTGTTATGGCTTAATTAGCTGATTAGAGTGGGACACTTTGAGCCTAGAATATTGCACCTTTTCACAATATTCTAATTTTGAGATTGTGGATTTGGGGTTTTCATGAACTGTACGCCATAATCATCACAATTATGACAAATCACGGCTTGAACTATCTTGCTTTGCATGTAATGAGTCTATCTCATATATTAGTTTCCCCTTTTAAGTTGCATTACTGAAATAAATGAACTTTTGCACGATATTCTAATTTTTCGAGTTTCACCTGTACCATCTTGAAAGAGACACAGTGAGCCCTTGATTTTTGTGACTGCAATGGAACTGACCTGTTTTCCACACCAATTAATGTCATATGTAGAATCATGTCATTATTCGAATGACTTAAACTGATGCTGTGGATGTCGTTTGTGTAACAATGTTAATGAGGTGAATCACCCCTGGTGAATACTATCCAGTTTAGCAAGACGTTCGTTAATACTAGGTTTTCCTTAATCTCAATTAGCCTATTAAAATGATGCCAAATTTTTTTTTTAGCAATTTTGAGTATTATGTGGCTAATCCCTCTTTGAAGCAGCCTGATCTGTAGGATCAAGAATTTGAAAGTTAGGCTTTGTGTTAAGGAAGAGAGCTTTAAGTGTGCTCTCCAGATGTGTTGAAATGAAACACTAGTAATTCCAGCGAGGATCATCATAGGAGAAATACAGATTAGGGAATGTTGTATAGAGAGCAAGGAAGATAACCTTGATAGAAAATTACAGGAACAAAAGGAACTGAAGTATTTGTTGAGTCCAAAACAATACAATAATATTCAGGGAGATGTCTCCCTAATTCACTGAAGCAAAAGGGAGAGGCAGCATAGCATAATAAGGTTTGCAAGATTATGTTACTATAGCCAATCTTAATAAAAAATAGTTTTAGCCTTCATATAAAGTTCGTTTCCTGCTCTGGTCTACCTGCTCTGGTCTACCTAGTGGAGTTGAGAAGCCAATATGCTTTGTTGACATGTATTGAAACAATTGCCGCCATCCCCTACACACACACACACACACACACACACACACACTTGCTTATTGGAGGTACACAAAATATTCTCCATTCTGCATTCTGAACATTAGCAAAATCAGGTTAATAGATAATAAATTGATAGAATGTTTGTAGCTCAGGGTTGAACTGTGGGGTCCTTGGTTGCTCCCTAAATTTGGATGTTTTCTTGCAGACATTTCACTATCAAGGGTGTGAGATTTTTTTTCTCATTTTATATGCTAGTGGCTTGCCCCATCAAGCGTTGGTGGGAATGGTCTTGGTGGCTCCTGGATTGGGTATTGTTGACTTGTTAGCTTGTTTGTCTGGTTGGGTTGGGTTTCCTTGGTTGGGCTGTTTGCTTCTTGGCTGTTGGTCTAATGTTAATGTTAGTATTAAGCTCTGGTCATCTGGGTGTTGATTGCTGGTGAGGAGGTGTTTTAGTTTTGTTGTTTGCTTTTGACTTTTTGATTGCCTCTTTTAAAGGTAGATGTTGTTTATCTCTATGTGTCTGTTAAAAGCTGATTTGTCTTAGTTCAGGACTTCCGGGAATTCTGTAGCATTTTTGGACCTGTCTTGGTCTAGGATGCTCACAGTTCCCCAGTTGAAACTATGATTAAGTCTGTCCATGTGTTGTGAAATGAGGAGTTTTCACCATGTCTTCTAACTACTAGTTGGTGTTCATGGATGCCCTTTGCTAGTCTTCTGCCTGTTTGTCCTATATAGTGGTTACTGCAGTCCTTACATTTTATGTTGTAGATGAGTCCTGTGTTTACTTCTGGGGCTGATGGGTTTTGTTTACTTAGAATGTTTTGGAGGACTTTAGTTGATTTGTGTGCTACAATGATGCCATGTGGTTACAGTAGTGCAGGCAGGGGTCTTCA
>JAKJMR010018181.1:0-65600 GCA_024449315.1 Daboia siamensis | reverse complement strand
ATAATAATAATAATAATAATAATAATAATAATAATAATAATAATAATAATAAAGTTGGAAGGGACCTTGGAGGTCATCTAGTCCAACCCCCTGCTCAGGCAGGAAACCTTATACCATTTCAGGCAAATGGCTGTCCAGTCTCTTCTTAAAAACTTCCAGTGTTGGAGCATTCACCACCTCTGGAGGCAGGTTGTTCCACTGGTTAATTGTTCTAACTGTTCCTTCTGCCATTTGCAGATGCCATTACAGCAGGCCACATCTCTCTGTTGGGGGGGGGGGGGGCTGCAATTTTCCATTTTCTCCAAGTTGGGAAATGGTTCTTTTAATGTTCATTCTACAAGTTTGGTTTGTATCCTGCCTTAACCTGGAGGGAAATTTTGGCTTCTGTTCAGTTACAGGAGAGGCTTCAGAAGGTGCAAATCTGGAGAGATCACGAACTACATCTAGCCTTGGGGCTACAGGTTCTCCACCCTTGCCTAAAATGGAACATGATGTGTTCTCAAAGAGTGTAACAAGGCAGCAGCTTGGCATCCTCCTATTTATAGTGACTCATATGAATTATTTTTTGCCATTCTTACAATTGCCTCTCTAACCTCCTGTACTCAAAGCACAGTATGCTAGTTGAATTAATTTAGGATTATAAACAAATCATGGTAGCTTATATCCTGAGGAGGAGGCATATATACTGGATTTAGAAGGCTTTGGATAGATGCTTTTGTTAATGGGGATGGCACATTTGAATGAAGAGAAAGAGGAGATCAAATGCAAATAAATTATCCCTATTTAAAGAAATGCTTCAAGTTCACGTTGCCTTTTGTCCTAATTATAGCTAAATCACTACCTCTGTCTTGAGCTTTCAGCATATCCAAAACTAAAAATAATACTAATTCTTGATTTTTTTTAAAAAAAATGTTCACATTATTGTATAACTTTTAACAATGTCACAATACTTATGCTAACATTAAAAAGGTAAAAGGTTCCCCCACACTTGCATGGTAGTCATTTCCGACTCTAGGGGCCGGTGCTCATCTCCATTTCAAAGCCGAAGAGCCAGCGCTTGTCCGAGGACGTCTCCGTGGTCATGTGGCCGGCATGACTAGACGCCAAATGCACACGGAACGCTCTTTATTTATTTTATTTATTTATTTAATCTAATTTGTATACTGCCCTTCTCCCGAAGGACTCAGGGCGGTGAACAGGGCAATAAATACTAAGATACAAAATACAAAAATTAAGAAAAGATTAAACTGCCCAGTACAATACAACAATAAATTACAACACATTAAAAGCAATAATAAAACCCAAACTCATCATACCAGGCCGACTTGTTCAAACAAATAGGTCTTCAGATCACGTCGGAAGGAGCGAAGGTCAGGTGCCATCCGGAGCTCAACCGGTAAACGGTTCCACAAATCCAGCGCACCCACAGAGAAGGCCCTCCCCCTGGGGGTCACCAGTCAGCATTCTGTGACCGGTGGCACCCTGAGGAGGCCCTCTCTGTGGGAGCGCACTGGGCGGAGGGAAGTAGATGCCGGCCGCAGGTGCTCCCTAAGGTACTCTGGACCCATGCCATGTAGGGCTTTAAAGGTCATTACCAGCACCTTGAATCTCACCCAGAAGACAACTGGAAGCAAAGGTGTAACATGGGAGTATCGGGAGTATCGGGAGACTCCCAACACGACTCTCGCGGCTGCATTTTGCACCAATTGGAGCCTCTGAGTGGTCCTCAAGGGCAGCCCCATGTAGAGAACGTTGCAGTAGTCTAACCGAGAGGTCACGAGTGCATGAGTGACTGTACGCAAGGCATCCCGGTCTTGATAGGGCTGCAACTGGCGCACCAGGCGAACCTGGGCGAAAGCCCCCCTAGTCACAGTTACTATATGATCTTCTAAAGAAAGCTGTGAGTCTAGGAGGACTCCCAAGTTGTGGGCCCTATCTACGGGGGGTAATAACTCACCCCCCATAGAAAGAGATGGAATACTCTGAGTTTCCCGAGATGCCGGTACGCACAGCCACTCAGTCTTGTCAGGGTTGAGCCGAAGCCTGTTCCTCCCCATCCAGACCCGAACCGCCTCCAGGCAATGGGACATCACGTCGAGGGCATCACTGGGGTGGTTTGGGGTCGAAATAAAAAGCTGGGTATCATCAGCATACTGATGATACTGTTACCTTCACACTGTAGTGGTCTCTATTTTTCTACTTGGATTTTTACGTGCTTTCGAACTGCTAGTTTGGCAGAAGCTGGGAGGAGTAACAGGTACTCACTCTGCTACATGGCACTTGGGATTCGACCCGCCAAACTGCCGACCTTCTGATCGACAAGCTCAGTGTCCTAACCCACTGAGCCACCGCGTCCCTATATGCTAACATTACTAGCAAACAAATATTAAGAAGAGGACATGGAAGGAGATGATAATGGAGTGCTAGGCATGTCCAATTAAGGAAAATAATTATGAGGAGAACTTTATAAATGGCTGAAAATAATTGAATAAGTTTTTCAATAGAACTCTATATGATAGTGCATCATCCATTATCTTTTCTTTCTTCTCCATATTTCCACTTTCTTAAATGTACCCAGTTTTTCCTTCTCCTTTGTTTAAGAGATATTACTGAATTTTTCAGAAAGACACAGAGGATTTATAAGGTATTATTAGTCATTGTTGTAAATGGAGGCAAATGCTACATAAATGGATGATTTGCGGTAATGTGAAATGCCCAACTAAGTAACCAATTTCCCATCTTGACCCTGCCGACTTGGGAAATGCTGAGCTCCTTTTAAAGGAATTCAAATTTAATATACTCATATGTAACAGCCAATGTATCTTACTAGAGAATTAATCTGTCCATGATGTTTAGGCAGAAAAGGTCGTAGCATTTCACAGCCTCATGATTTTTGATAAGGCTGAAATATTTGATTTCTGGCATGAAATTTTGCAGTTTGACCCCTGCTATAGATTCGGTGGCTCAGTGGGTTAGGAAGCTGAGCTTGTCGATCAGAAGGTCGGCAGTTTGGCGGGTCGAATCCCGAGCGCCACGTAACAGAGTGAGCACCTGTTACTCGTCCCAGCTTCTGCCAACCTAGCAGTTCGAAAGCACGTAAAAATGCGAGTAGAAAAATAGGGACCACTCCGGTGGGAAGGTAACAGCGTTCCGTGCGCTTTTGGCATCTAGTCATGCCAGCCACATGACCATGGAGACGTCCTCGGACAAGCGCTGGCTCTTCGGCTTTGAAACGGAGATGAGCACCGGCCCCTAGAGTTGGAAACGACTAGCACGCATGTGCGGGGGACCTTTACCTTTACCTATAGATTCAAATACACAAGTATACAACGGGCAGTTGGCTTCCACTGATAATGACAATTTTATATAATCTGGTCCATTTTTCCCCCTTTTCTTTTTGTCCTAAACCCCAGCTGCAACTTCCAAGTATTCTGTACCAAAGCTTTTCCTTCTCCGATCTACAGTACTTTTTGATGTGGCCTGATCCCATCGGGAAGGCCCCAGTTCAGGATGTTCTCAAATCCATTTCCAGCATAAAATTGTTGTCATTTAGCCAGCCATTAGGAAGATCTGGGAGTTATCTTCCAATAGTGGGTCAAACAGAAACCAATGCATTTTTTTTTCTCTCGATCTGCTACCACACAAGCATGCTACAGAGCTATTTCTAATTTCCTACGGAATCATCAGTGGGACTTACAAGTATGAGAAATGGAGTCTGTGGGATATGGAGTTAAGCAGTGGCATCATACTCACAGAGTCACTTTGACGTTCTGTTGATGACAGCGTGGTTTTGATTGCATCCAAAGGATTAATAAAATCACATGTTGGATTTCTTTCAAGGCTTTCTTGGAAAAAAAATACACACGTTTATTTTAAATATGCATAGGAAAATGTGGGTAACCAGATGCACAGCAGATGTGCACCCAACAGCCATGGCTGACTGCAGCTCCCGGGGACCATCCCTGCGTCATTGGGGTTTAGACGAGACCATCCCCTCCTTTTAAATTCAATCTGTTTTTGCCACAGCAAATGTTGCCGAACCTCTGGTGCCACATCAAGTGTGAAGTGACTCATCCTAAAGGGAAAAAACAAACCAACCCAAACAACAATTCCATGCCGTTAAAGAGATAGTGCTGTGGGAGTTTTATTTTGAATGAATCCTGGTGGCTGGAACTGCCTGGTATCCATTTTCAATTTTCAGGCTGCTAGGAAATCTCATTAAAAGCAGACGTTGATGAAATGTAACTGCTGTTCTGTTTGGAGGGTGCTACCAATGTCATCCACTGAGTAACTGCTTTATGTGCTCCACTGTTTCAGGCAGATTTATCCCAAAATTGCTGAAATCATTCATTCCACAAATAAGTGGTAAGGGCCTCCAGAGTCAGGTTACAAAAATCCAAACATTAGCTGGCACTAAAGAGATGCAGAAAACATTTTACTGTCAATTAGCAATCATCCAATTGTCTGCAACTCAGATCTGGTAGCTCTAATTAATGGGCTTTTGTGAATTTTCCCCCCTTTGATTCCTGGTGAATCTGGTCATAAAAACCAAATGCAAATGCAAGAAAAACCAAATGGACAGGTACAGCATAGTGGTACATCGCTCAATAGTAGTAACTGTGAGAGGGATCTTGGAATCTTAGTGGATAATCACTTAAATATGAGCCAGCAGTATGTTGCAGCTGCCAAAAAAAGCCAACACAGTGCTAGGCTGCATTAACAGAGGGATACCATCAAGATCACGTGAAATGTTAATACCACTTTACAATGCCTTGGTAAGGCCATACTTGGAACACTGCACTCAGTTTTGTCACCATGACATAAAAAAATGTTGAGACTCTAGAAAGAGTATAGAGAAGAGCAACAAAGATGATCAGGAGACTGGAGGCTAAAACATAGGGAATGGTTGCTGGAATTGGGTATGTGTAGTTTAAGGAAGAGAAGAGTGAGGGGTGGCATGATAGCAGTGTTCCAATATCTCAGGGGTTGCCACAAAGAAGAGGGAGTCAAGCTGTTCTCCAAAGCACTTGAAGGCAGGACAAGAAGCAACGGATGGAAATTAATCAAGAAGAGAAGCAACCTAGAACTAACAAGAAATTTCTGACAGTTAGAACGATTAATCAGTGGAACAACTTGCCTTTAGAAAGTTGTGAATGCTCCAACACTGGACGTTTTTAAGAAGAGACTGGACAACCATTTTTCTGAAATGGTACAGGGTTTCCTGCCTGAGCAGGGGGTTGGACTAGAAGATCTCCAAGGTCCCTTCCAACTCTGTTATTCTATTCTATTTTATAAATGAGAGGAGAGAATGTGGCTGGTCCAACACTGGAAGTTTTTAAGAAGAGACTGGACAGCCATTTATCTGGAATGGTATAGGGCAGGGGTAGGCAACCTTGGCTCTTTTATGACTCGTGGACGTCAACTCCCAGAATTGGATCTTCCCATGCTATGTAACATTTGACAGAAAGGGAACTCCAATATTTTCAATTTTGGGTGAGTACGTTAGTGTCTTCCATGTGATGTTTAAAGAAGTCATCTATTTATGTTCTTCGCCATGTATTTTGAGGGGGTCCCCTTAGTTGTTTGGCATCGGGGGGACCCATCTCATTGCCATCTTGGGATTTCAATTACTGTCCATTTGGTGTACATGACCTGCAAGTTGGAGTCTTCTGAATGCAATGTAATTTGTAGGAGAAACTTTTTTGGAGCAATTCTTCATTAGTAACATGGTCAAAATAGCGAATCTTTAGGATTCGACAAAAGCATCTTTGTTGAAAGACATTGAGTCTCTTGTTAATACATGTGAGTTCTATTTGCAATAAAATAAACATTCACCCCTTCATGGATTACTGCCTTGTTGTGGCGAAGGGGCTTGCGTAATTCAATGAAGCTACGAGCTATGCCATGCAGGGCCACCCAAGACGGAAAGGTCATAGCAGAGAGTTCTGACAAAACGTGATCCACTGGAGAAGGAAATGGCAACCCACTCCAGTATCTTTGCCATGAAAACCCTATGGACAGTACCAAAAGGCAAAACAATATGACGCTGGAAGTTGAGCCCCTCAGGTCGGAAGGCATCCAATATGCTACTGGGGAAGAGCAGAGGGCTAGTACTAGTAGTGCCAGAAAGAATGAAGTAACTGGGCCAAAGCTGAAAGGACGCTTAGCTGTGGATGTGTCTGGTGGTGAAAGGAAAGTCCGATGCCATAAAGATTTTTTCTCCATACAAACCTGGAATGTAAGATCCATGAATCAAGGCAAGCTGGACGTGGTCAAACAAGAGATGACAAAACAAACATTCACATTTTTCTATAAAGAGCTAAAACTCCTTTGCACGAAATATACAATTTCCATCTGTACCTTGTCTTGGTAATGACCAGTTCTACGATCATGGTGCTTCTTTCAGACCATGTGAGAATGGCTTTTCCAAGAGAATCACATAGTAAGGCCTTTAAAGGGTCTTTTCTTGGCATATATCTATGCCTCCTTTTGGAAACAGAACCTAAACACTGCACAGCTCTTAATATATTGCAAGCCCCCTTTCAAAAGAGGGAAGTTATGGGTATTGGAGAAGCAACATCCTGCAGTTTCTGTATTAATTAAAAGGATTCTTTTTTCCCCCCCAATAAGACAGATAGGCTTACTTCTAAGTAATAATTTAAAAAGACAAAGTTTTGCAGCATGAATGACCTGAGTTTTACAGAGAGGAAGCTGGCAAAGTTTCTTGTAGTGAGTTCTCTCCTACACATTATCATAAACGGTAGCTATGTTACAATCTGCTGTGGAGCAGCTGTGGGATACTTGACATTTTCATCACTTGAAATCCTCCTGGGATATAGTTATTTGATGACGTTGCAGGCAATTAAAATTATATTTCAATTTCTGGTAATGACCTAAATTGACATTTACACTGAGTTATTATTATGATATTATCAGTAGTTGTTATTGTTGATGTTGTTGATTTTGAGCCTGTTTTCCAAGATAAAAATCCTCAAAAGCAGACTAGATTAGAAGCTGGATGATAGAAAAATCAAGGGCATTTCAAATAGCGTGGAGTATAATTGCTTCTCAACAGGACCCTTGTGAAAGAGATGGGATACCACTGTATGCACGGAAGCCTTTTGATTGGATTGGACCAAGATCTGTCTCCTAATTTTGAAATATCAAGGTCTACAAAGCATTCTCTGTGTGAAAGGGGGGAAAATGCAACAAAACTGAAGACAAGGTTAAATACGAATTTCTGAAAGTTGAGTTAAAGGATGCATATAAGAAGCTCTATTTTGCTGTACTCTTGAATCATACAGTAGAAATGGGAAACTGAAGGGCCCAGAAGGATCATCCAGTACCACCCTTTTCAATGTACAGGAAAGTCATCCTTAAGAAGTGGCTGTCCAAACTCTTCTTACAACCTATCAAAGATAGAGAACCCACAACTTCCAAAGGAAGCTTGGACAGCGTGAACAGATCTTAAGTGTCGGGAAGTTTTTTTTATATGACAACAAGCAAAATCAATGGGGAAAGATGGACCCGCTTAACAGCCATGTGACTCACTTTACAATGGCAATGATTCACTTAACAACCATAACAAAAAAAAAAAGGTCATAAAATCGGTCACAACTGACATAGCAACTGTCTTGCTTAGCCATGGAAATTCTGGTCCCTGTTGTGGCTCCGAAGTCAAGGTCTACCCATATAAAGAAATGCAAAGAAATTCACCTTGAAAACGGAAACTTTTCTGCTAAACGGGCAGCATTATTCATTATTCTCTTATACAGTATTTATGGCTTTGTACTGAATGAAGGGATGCGGTGGCTCAGTGGGTTAGGACGCTGAGCTTGTCGATCAGAAGGTTGGCAGTTTGGCGGGTCAAATCCCGAGTGCCGAGTAACAGAGTGAGCGCCTGTTACTCGTCCCAGCTTCTGCCAACCTAGCAGTTCGAAAGCAGGCAAAAAATGCAAGTCGAAAAATAGGGACCACTACGGTGGGAAGGTAACAGCATTCCGTGCACCTTTGGCATCTAGTCATGCCGGCCACATGACCACAGAGACGTCCTTGGACAAGCTCTTCGGCTTTGAAACAGAGATGAGCACCGGCCCCTAGAGTTGGAAACGACTAGCACGCATGTGAGGGGGAAACTTTACCTTTACCTTATTGAATGTAATTGTCTAGATTAATATGCGGAATTTTGCAGCCTTCTTGGGATTTTCTGAATTGCAGTAAATCATGGCTGGAGAGAGGCTTTGCCCTGCGGTCAAGAGGAGCTTTGCCTGATTCAGACTCAGGGAAAAGCCAATGAATCTCTCCCCGGCAGCGTCTCTACAAATTAGTCATCTAGGAACGAGCCAGAAGCAGGCCAGAATCTGCTGGTTCCTTTTGCTGATGAGGCCCCAAGACAGAGCTCTGAATTATGTCAGCACCAAGCTAGTGTAACAAATTTGTCTCCCTTTTAGAAATCGTTAAAGGAGAATTATCCTTCCACCCCTTTTCTTCTTTGGCTGGCATGAGTCAGCGCACTTTTGAAGTGCTGTTTTGCCTTCAGCATCAAAACAATACGACCAAGGCCCCTCTTCTCCCACCTTTAAGATTTCTTTCTTCCTTTTCTAATTTGCCTCTTTGGTCTTTCTTCTCCTCTTCAGAATTTCCTGAGACTGCTCAGAACTCTTGAGGGACGTGAAAGTTATAGCTTTATTTGTCTAACTTGTATGGATGATTTATAATTTTTTTTTTAACTGCAATGGAAGCCAACAGAGCAATGGACTCAAAATTTGCTTTTGCTTGTGGGCTGAAAGTCGATGTAACTGTAGGCTAGCTGATGGAGAGGAGAAAGAAGAGAAGGGAAACTTCTGGGGCAGATCCTGAATTATGGCAATACATTTTGAAATGTACCAATTAGAGGACAAGAGGAAGGCAGAGGAAGAGGGAAGAGTAGCAAATCATTTATCTTTGCCTTCCCTAGTACCTATTTTAGAGAAAATCTGAAGAACCAAAGAGCTTCCTTATGAAACACATCAAAATTTCATTTCCTACTGAGTGGGATGGATGCAAAACTGGTGATGTGGGATCTCGAGATAGTTTACTTGCTCTTCAGTGTCTTAATTGGGTATTTCCAGAGACAGGGGAAAAAAAACATTTTCTGGCATTTTCTATCCCAGGAAAAAAAAAAAAAACATTTTATGGCTTTGTGTAGTGAGAGTCAGTGGATAAAATGGACAGGTTTAGGTGCCTGGTACATATAACACTTAAGGGACGCGGTAGCTCAGTGGGTTAAGACGCTGAGCTTGTCGATCTGAAGGTCGGCAGTTTGGCGGGTCGAATCCCGAGTGCCGCGTAACAGAGTGAGCGCCTGTTACTCATCCCAGCTTCTGCCCACCTAGCAGTTCGAAAGCATGTAAAAATGCAAGTAGAAAAATAGGGACCACTACGGTGGGAAGGTAACAGCGTTCCGTGCGCCTTTGGCATCTAGTCATGCCGGCCACATGACCACGGAGAAGTCCTCGGACAAGCGCTGGCTCTTCGGCTTTGAAACGGAGATTAGTACCGGCCCCTAGAGTCGGAAACGACTAGCACGCATGTGCGGGGAACCTTTACCTTACTTTACATATAACACAATCAGATTGGGCTTTGGGAGTCACACTTTTTCTAGGTATCCTGCCTAACTAAAGTGTTGCTCAGAGCATGAGGCCAGTGATTATCAAGATAGCCTGGAATGGGGTAGAACTGAAATACTTTAGGTCCCCTTAGGTTTTGAAAAGGGTTATAGGGATAGTTTGCTCCATCAGCCCATTCCTCCCCCAAGAGTGAAAAGAACCTTATTGATGTGGCTTTAGAAGCTAAGCTTTCCAAGTCTAAAGTATCTCTTGTACCTTCCAGAATGCAACAGTTCAATATGCTGGGCAAGTGAGTCTAGGGTTTCCAGGAAAGTCCTAGATTGCAGATGGCCCCCTTTTTTATTTCCTAACTGTGGCTAGAACCAAAGAAAGACTTAAGCATTAAAAAAAAAATAATCAGAGTTGAGTAGGCTCTTAGAGAATATCTAAATCAAAGCCTGGCCCAGTGCAGGATCCACTATGCATTTCTGACACATGGTGTTTCCATCTTTGTATGAAGATCTCTAGGAAAGGAGAACTCACCACTTTGTGTGGTATTCATTCTTTTGGCTAAATAAGTTGGGAAATTCCAACTTACACCTCCTTGCTGTATTTTTAACCTGATGGGGATTTTTGCCCTTCCTCTTGAAGCAATGGAGAATAAGTCTACTTCAACGTCAACAGCTTAAGATCGTCCCCAAAGGTGCTTCTTTCAAAAGGCAACTGGACCTTTTTGGAGTTTTTTTTTTTCCTTTGAAAATATTTTGTTCCCATCCAAGAAGCTTCTTCAGTTCTAGCTAATTGGTGGGGAATGGAAGGATCATTGCTAGCCCTCTGAGAGTTGGTCCTTAGCACTTTGAGAGTAGTTGAGGATTTATCTGTATCCTTAGAGCCACCTGAATCAGAGTGCAAATTAGTGTGGAACTTGCTCGGAACTGCTGAAAGGACTGTGTTGTAAATAGGAGATAGGTGGTATCTTATCCTTCCTGCTCTGTTGAGAAAAAAAATCCCAAGAAAGTCCAGTTGCCTTTTGAAAAAAGCACCATGGAACACCATGACCTGCGTGATTGAGAATTTCCATAGACAATAGCTGAAGATATCTAAACCCTTCTAGCTTATCTCCCCTCAGTCATATCTTCTGTAGGCTAAACGTTCCTCATAGGACTTGGTTTCTAGATCCCTCGCCTTCTTGGTGTCTGCCCTCTCTCTCTGAACCTGTCACTGTCCTTTTGGAGCTGTGCCCAGAACAGGACACAATTGTGCTGAAGTCTGATACTTTGTGTTGCCACCTGTCTTACTGTAATGAAGTAAAATGATGGTAGGTAAAGGTAAAGATTCCCCCACACTAGTCGTTTCCAACTCTAGGGGCCGGTGCTCATCTCTGTTTCAAAGCCAAAGAGCCAGCGCTTGTCCGAGGACGTCTCCGTGGTCATGTGGCTGGCATGACTAGACGCCAAAGGCGCACGGATCACTGTTACCTTCCCACCGTAGTGGTCTCTATTTTTCTACTTGCATTTTTACGTGCTTTCGAACTGCTAGGTTGGCAGAAGCTGGGACGAGTAACAAGTGCTCACTCTGTTACGCGGCACTCGGGATTCGACCCATCAAACTGCTGACTTTCTGATCGACAAGCTCAACATCCTAACTCACTGAGTTGATGGTACAGGAAGCCTAATAAACATTAAGGAAGATACCAGCCAACATGACACTTCCCATGAATTAATATATCTGAAGAATGTTAAGCCCAGGAAACTAGTATATAAATGCTAGAGGCAAAAGAAGCCATACACATTTTTATCCATAAAGGAGAAAATCTTTTGTTCAACTTGCTTTACCATTGAAAGCTTTTATGTGAAGAAATTGTGATGGGAGCCCAAGGGTCACACAACATAAGGCACCTGAGACTTCTTCAGATTTGCTCTTGGAAGTGGTGAAGGTCTTTTGGCCCAAATAACTAAGTAGTTATTTTCTAACTGACAACGCTCTGTCGGGGTCATCTTTGCAATTGAGCTGTTTCACATCAGAGGCACATTCAGACTTATTTCTTCTCCAGAATACTTTTAAAAAAAAAGAATCTGAATGAGCGAAATAGAAATTGAATAAGTTAGTACTATAACAAAATAACAGAGTTGGAAGAGACCTTGGAGGTCTTCTAGTCCAGCCCCCTGCTCAAGCAGGAAACCCTATACCATTTCAGACAGTTGTCCAGTCTCTTAAAAACCTCCAGTGTTGGAGCACCTACAACTTCTGGAGGCAAGTTATTCCACTGATTAATTGTTCTCATTGTCAGAAAATTTCTCCTTAGTTCTAGGTTGCTTCTCTCCTTGATTAGTTTCCATCCACTGCATCTTGTTCTGCATTCAGATGATTTGGAAAATCTTTGTGGCAACCCGTGAGATATTGGAACACTGTTATAATATCACTCCCCTGGTCTTTCTTTTCATACTGAAAGACTTCTTGATTTGTGAGGTTTGTTGAACTGGGAAACAGTCCCTTAATAGGATAATGAGGTGTGGAGAAATAGCAATTAAGTCTGAGGCACATTGGGTCACATATCATTCCTGTATCATATGGAAATTTTGCATAGTATACCCATGAATTGTTATGATTAGAAGATTTTTTTCAGTGCAAGCAGTAACAGTTGTAGGTTACTGGATTTTCTTTTGTCTCATGATTCTATACTATTGGTTGTTAGCATTAATGTCAAGACCATTAGGTAGACTACATCAAGAAATCAGCTCCATGGGAACGGTAAAACTACTTTTATTTAAATTTGCTATAATAAGAGAATCGTGGAAGTATGATTGCCCCTCCTCTCATCTTTATTGTTCAATGAATTAGGGAGGTGTCTGAGCTTCTTCTGATAATTATGTATCTGTTGTAGAATTAAAATGTATTTCATTCCCCATCATCCTGAAGACAGATCCTGCCTATCACCACCAAGGTCATCTTTCTTGCTGTCTACAGTTGTGGACCTTTTGAAAATGATCCAGAAGAAGACTTACTTATTAAAACAGCTCAACTTCTTTTAAGTTTCCCTGAGGGCCTAAACAAATTGTCCCTGTTACATAGTCATAGTAACATTAATAAATCATTCCTTAAAGTAGAGGTCCTCAACCCCAAGCTGTGGACCACTACTGACTGTAGCCCATTGGGAACCAAGTTGCAGCCCATTGGGAACTGAGCCACTGAAGCAGCAGGTGAACGCACAAAGCTTCCTTTGTGCATGCATGGGATTTAGGTTGTGCACATGAAACCATTCCCCCCGCCTCCCACTGCTGCCACCACATCTGCAGAACCAAAAAGGTTGGGGACCACCTGCCTTAAAGCAACAGCATTTCTCTGTCATTCTTATATGGATGCCTGGGAAAAGACGGGGTTCTTTAATGAATAGGAAAGAAGTGTTGTGGTCTCATGAGGTCTGAAGCATTTCTTCCAAAACTTTTTTTTAATAAGGCATAACTCCACTGACTAGGATATACAAGCAAAATGTAAAACAGGTGAAAGGGGAACTTGAGTAATGATAAACTCCTAAAATATGCAGGGCATTACTCTATGAAACTATTTATAGTGATAACTGGAGGCTTTTTTGGAAGAAGCTGGGATGCTTCCAGCTCTTGTTACTTGCCGGTTTCAAGTGGAGATGTCAAAGATTGAATCTGAGACCTTCTACACCCTGCCAACAAAAGTGCATATAGTCAAGGCTATGATCTTCCCAGTTGCAATGTATGGCTGTGAAAGCTGGACCATAAGAAAGGCTGAGCGCCAAAGAATTGAAGCCTTTGAACTATGGTCCTGGAGAAGACTCCTGAGAGTCCCTTGGACTGCAAGGCGATCAAACCGGTCAGTCCTAGAGGAGATCAACCCTGACTACCCTTTAGAAGGCCAGATCCTGAAGCTAAAACTCAAATACTTTGGCCACCTAATGAGAAGGAAGGACTCACTGGAGAAGAGCCTAATGCTGGGAAAGATTGAGGGCAATAGAAGAAGGGGACGACAGAGAATGAGGTGGCTGGATGGAGTCACTGAAGCAGTAGGCATGAGCTTAAATGGACTCCAGAAGATGTAGAGGACAGGAAGGCCTGGAGGAACATTGTCCATGGGGTCGCGATGGGTCGGACACGACTTTGCAACTAACAACAACAACAACATATATTTTATTAGTTTATCAAACTATAAAATACAGAAATACAAAGAAAAATTGGAAAATAGGGAAGGAAAAGGAAAAAGAAAAGCATTGACTTCTCACTCTTTTTGATGCAGTAGAATAAGGTTATATTAGTATAAGGTTATATTAGTACAGTACATACCAATCATTTCTATAACAAAAAATCTATCTAAACCTGAATTCAGAGTTTCATTTTTTTTTCCAGCCAAAGTACAAAGTCCAACAGTGATTTTCAAGTAGAGACAAAATTGTGCTCTTTTCTTTAATCAAAGTAGTCAATTTAGCCATCTCTGCTAACTCCATCAACTATTGCAGCCATTCATCCACTGTGGGAATCAAAGTGTCCTTCCATTTTTGTGCATAGCATATTTTTGCTGCTGTCTATATATATAAAACATTGAAGTTCCATTTTTTTTCAAGTTCTTTATGCATTAAGCCCAACTAATCTAAAATTGTGAATACATTCTGCTTCCATCTATCATGAAGTCCCATTATAGTGTAATGGAATGCTGAAAACTAGTTTGTGCAGATTAAAACAAGCTCATCTAACTTCTGCTTTGGCTCGATTCTCCATTTCTTCTCCATGTGAGACTGTGCAAAGCTGTCCTCTCTGGTTTCTGAAGCATGCAGAAAAACGTTGCGCTTTGAAAAGAGCAGATATCTAACCATTTTCACCATCCACCCATTTTGCAGGCTAATTTGAGGTGACGACAGACAGAAATGGGGCAGTTCAGTTTCTACAGCAGACATTATTAACAAGGAAAGAGTTGGTGGGTTGGTAGGCACAGATATTATTACCTGTGCCTGCAGTACATCCATCAAATAATTCCCCTTAAAAAATTGTTAAGTAGCAAGGGCTTGGTGGTAGAAGAAATCAAGGAAGCCTCTAGGCAAGAAGAAATACTTTGAATAACTGGGTAGATTAAGCTGAAACAAGTAATTCGCTTCATGTTTCAATTCAGTATCATTCCGATCGGAGTCAGTGAACAGAATGGGAGCGCCACCTGCTATAATACTGACACAACTAAGCAGCTGTTTGCCACTCATCCATCCCTTGGATTGGACACCAGTGAGTCCTAAAGAAGAGATAATCTTTCATATTATGTTCTTTTTTTAATTGGGAGCCCTAGCAGGAACTACAGAGGGTGCAAGACTCTCCACGTTCGCAGTCACTTTCTAAATTATTCCTGTAGCACGAGAGGCTGGATCTATCCACAGTTCTGTCTTGCTTTTCAAGAGTATACTTTGCAGCATTTTTCTGGAAGTATGGAATAATGGAAAGATTTCCATCAACAGGAGCTCCTGCCTCCTCCTCCTCCTCCTCCTCCTCCTCCTCCTCCACTACAGAATGGGATAAAAGGCAGCTAAAAGGGGGTGGGAGGAGAGAGAGATCCCTAGAGATAAAAAAACAGGTAGACTTAATATCAACTCTCTACTTTATCTCGATATATCAAAAGGGTGTACAAATATCAAGAGCCACTAGAAATGATACTTAAGACTGGCCTATAGCTTTAACCTTTGATGTACTATACATCAGGGCAGCAGAATAGAGATGGAAAGTAGGGATCAGATGATCCCCTCCTATCTTCCAGGAGATCAGAAAGGAAACAATTGGTTGAGTAGGGAAGATGCATCCAACCCAAAAATATAAGGAAGTTTCTGCTCCCGTTAACATTTGAATAAACAAACACAATCCAACCCTGTTCCATCAGACTCAGTTCCATAGGTCTTTGTAAAAAAAATATATCTCAAGAACTGAGCCCCCCCCCATTATAATTTTTTTACTACCACTAAGCACGCATGCTGACACAAATCCGACCACTGGATGATTTAGGTTCAAATGTCAAAGCCACAAAAGAAAGTAATGGAGCCATTTTGTCCTCCAGACCATGAAAATCCACCTGTCATTTGGAATTTTGATTTGATTGTATTTCTGAGATGGATTCTTGTTCCATTTCAGTAAGAAACCGTGGGTAATTTCACCCAAGCATGCGATGTTGACAGTTATGGATTGAAGGCTTCAGAGCTAGATAAAACAGATCCAAATACTTATATGTGTCTACTTATATGTGTCTACAAGGTATTGGTAATGGTATTCAAGGCCCTACATGGCATGGGTCCGGAGTACCTTAGGGAACACCTGCTGCCGGCATCAACTTCCCTCCGCCCTGTGCGTTCCCACAGAGAGGGCCTCCTCAGGGTGCCACCAATCAGAGAATGTCGTTTGGTGGCCCCCAGGGGGAGGTCCTTCTCTGTGGGCGCTCCGGACTTATGGAATCGGTTGCCGGTTGAGCTCCGGACGGCACCCAACCTACGCTCCTTCCGATGCGATCTGAAGACGTATTTATTCGAACAAGCCGGCTTGGCCTGATGTGGGATGGGTTGGGTTTTTTATTGTTCCTAGATATGTATTTATTGTTTTTAGTTGGGCATTAATGTTTAATTCTTTTTAACTTTTGTATCTTTGTATTTTTATGTTTGCCCTGTTCACCGCTCTGAGTCCTTCGGGAATAGGGCGGTATATAAATAAAATTATTATTATTATTATTATTTTAGAAACAGAACACATATCAAGATTTTTCTGAATCAAAAAACAGAAATGGGGAACTGATCAAAGAAAACTGATTGTGCCAATTCATTACCTTCTCCTTTTTTCACGGGACATAGAAATCATTTTAAACATGGGAATGTATGGATAATAATAAGACTAATAATAATGAATCCCACACCTTACAGAAGTTTCTTTCTTTCTTTAAATAAATAAATAAAAATAAATAAACCTTTTATTGTCAAAGTACAACATGTGTACATTGAGATTAGCTGAGCCTTCCCCCGTGCTCTCTCCCTCCAACACACAGTGACAACAAACCCTCCATCCTACCACCCATGTGAACCAACTACACCACACACCGGCCTCCCAAGTCAATTCTGCATAAGTTCACAGAGATTATCTCCCATTTAAAAGCCTAACAGCCCACGGATAAAAGCTATTTTTCAGCCTGTTGGTACGGCTGGCTATATTCCTGTATCTCCTACCTGATGGTAGGAGAGTAAAGAGATACCATCCAGGGTGTGAGTCATCCCTGAGAATCTTCCTCACTCTTCCAAGGCAACGAGCCCTGCCGATATCATCCAGTGGTGTCAGGGAACAGCCCACAATGTCTTGTGCTGTGCTTACTACCCTCTGTAATACTTTCCTGTCCGCGGCTGTCAGACCAGTATACCAAACCTCAATACCATACAAGAGGACGCTCTCTATGGTAGACCGGTAAAAGAGGGTCATTAGCTGTTGTTCTACCCTGTTCTTCCGCAAGATTCTAAGAAAGTGAAGCCTCTGTTGGGCCTTTCTAGCCACCTGGGTTGTGTTAACTTTCCAGGTCAGATCTTCACAGAAGTAGACTCCCAGAAATTTAAAGGAGGAAACTTTCTACACAGTCCTCCCCGATGTAAAGTGGGGCAGGTTCCTTCTTTTTTCTCCGGAAGTCTAACACCATCTCTTTCGTCTTGCCAATGTTTAGGTGCAAGTTGTTGTTACTATACCATATGGATAGTTTTTGTACCTCCGCCCTATATGCTGTCTCATCCCCACCTATAATAAGACCCACCACAGTTGTATCATCTGCGAACTTGATTATCGCAGTGGATGGGTCAGATGATACACAATCATAAGTGTATAAAGAGTACAGGTAGGGGCTAAGCACACAACCCTGTGGCGTGCCGGTGCAAAGCTTCAGGGGGGTGGACAAAGGAGACCCGACCCTCACTGTTTGTACCCGATCCCTAAGAAAGTCTTGAATCCAATCGCAGATAGCGGGGGAAAATTTCAAGTCATATCAAGTTCAAGTTATATCCCACCTTTATTATTTTTACAAATAATTCAAGACGATGAACATATCCAACACATATTTCCCCTCCTATTTTTCCAACAACAACAACCCCTTTGAGGTGGGTTGGGCTGAGAGAAAGTGATTGGCCAAAAGTCACCCAGCTGGCTTTCATGGCTAAGGCAGGACTTGAATTCACGATCTCCCACTTTCTAGCCTACTGCATTAACCACTAGACAAAATTAGCTCTCTGTCAGAGCTGCTTTCATCAGCTGGATCTTTGAGAAGTTGACTTCTATCGGAGATCTTAAAATGTGCTGCAATCTCATCTCTCTATCAGAGGGGAAAGGGATTTCTTCACTAGAGAAAATATATTTGGAAGAGGTTGATTCATAAACTGTAATTTAACAGTTCATGAATCAAGAAATTGCCCTAAAATTGCAACCTACTGTAAAAGACGTTTACTGTGTAGAGATAGAGCTATTTCAGATTGCAGGTTGTTCAGAGGTTCAGTGGTAAACTATCCTCAGGAAGCAATTGCTGTCTGGATTATACACATAAATAAATAAACAGACACAACAGGTGAAATGTCCAAGCAAACTGCTGTTTCTAACAATCAGTTATCTTCATCTTTATTATCGTTATTTAGCTTTTGAAATATGTTGCTCTTATATGTGGAACCTTTGAATTAATTGTCTTAATGTATTGCTTCTCAGATGTGTTGGAAGAGAAAATGTCCTTATTCTGGATAATGGCATTTGTAATTGGACATATCTAGAAAGTAATATTAGAGAAGGGTGATTTTCATATATAGATAGTCCTCGACTTACGACCACAATTGAGTCTGAAATTTCGGTTGCTAAGCAAGACAGGTGTTGACTTTTGCTCCATTTTACGACCTTTCTTTCCACAGTGATTAAATGAATCACTGCAGTTGTTAGGTTAGTAACATGGTTAAGTGAATTTGGCTTCCCCCATTGACTTTGCTTGTCAGAAGGTTGCAAAAGGTGATCATTTGACCCCGGGATGCTGCATATGAATGCACTATTTAAAAGAGATCATAAATATGTGCCAGTTGCCCGGCATCTAAATTTTGATCAGGTGGCCATGGAGACTCTGCAATGGCCATAAGTGTGAACAATGGTCATAAATCACTTTTTTCAGTGCTGTTGTAACTTTGGATGTTCACTAAATGAATGGTTGTAAGGTAAGGACTATCTGTAATCCGGGTTACCTCCTGTTGTCCAAACAATCAATTGTTTGATTATGAACTAGTGAGTAGGACTGATAGACCTCCATCAAAACTTGAAAAGCAGCACAAGAAGAAAATCTAAGACGCAATTTGTAGCTGTTTTGCACAATGTTTTTTAGACAGATATTCCATATATCATCTTAAGAAAAAACTCAGATCCTGAATTTATTTTTTATCTTTGTTAATTGTATCTTCAAGCTTTATAGAGACAGATTTACAGCTCTGGAAGCTACAGAAGGTTTGAAGTGAACTTGGGGTCTAATATTAAGAGTGTTTACTTGAACTCTTTTGAGAGTTAATGATTCATTCAACTAAAATGTTCTTAACAAGATTTTGCATCTCCTGCTGATGATGGATGAACAAATCATAACACGTGAAAAAACATTCTTATTAGAGTTTATTGGCTCTTTCTTTGATGCTGCTAAAAGTTGAGAGCCATGATATGTTTTCATTTCTCTCTTTTTTTTTTTAACAAATCAAATCCACCAAGTGTTGAATCACTGTCAGTAAAGATTTAAGTCAATTTTCTCTCTTGTCAGGAGAAAATGGGAGAAAAGAGTATATATTGTCCCGAGGAAACCTGGGATATGTCTAGCAACGAAATAAAATGTGAGACTGTGTTATGGGAGAAAAAAATAACGCAATTAACTGCTCTAAATTTCCTTACATGGTTTTGAATTTTTATTATCTTAATTTAATTTATATTCTCCCTAAATTACATTTTACAGAACCAGTTATGGTTTCTGTTGATTATAAGTGTTTTTTGTAAAATTCAAAGAGATCAGCTGTCGAATCTGTAATCCAGAACATGTCCGTAGTTTGAAATTTCTGCAAAACGTAAGTGAAACTGCAGTGTACGTGATAACAGATCCAAAGCATATTTGTCATATGCTTAGTTTAGCATGGAAACCATTCAAAACAAATTCTAAAAGTACAAATGTGCTGGTACAGGCAGTTGTGTTGCGAATATAATTCCTTGTTAAGACACTTGTTGGTCTGTTTAAGCGAATTTAGTCACATTTAACGGCCCTTTCCAGACAGTGAACTCATAAAGCACCTGGTTCATCTGAAATACCTTTATTTTGCATGTAGAAGGTGGTTACAGCAGAGAAGGTGTGGTCAGGTGAATCTGGTCGGTGCTCTAAGGTCAAAAGACGATAACAGGATTACTGTCCGCATGGCTTGTGTTCAGATGTTACAATGGAGGATGGAACACAAGGGAGCAAGGAGAAGGAGGAAGTCCAACCCAGAAGGGGTGGATCCCAGTACAGCATCATGAGCAGGATAGGAAATACATCACAAAGGGGAAGGTACTGGTAGACCCAATTAGCATATTGGTAATTTCCCAAGAACAGCCACGTGGTGGCAGCACAACAAATTTGAGTGTTTATGGCAGTCTATTCTATCTTCTTTGGTTTATCAAAGGGTAGATTTACAAAAATGTGTTTTTTAAAAAAATCTGCCTTCTATCCATAACATAAAGACCTGTCCATTAACATAAATTTTCCTTAGTCTTTTGAACTTTTAACAGCCTGAATCATCCATATGTTCTACTTCAATATATTAAGTGGCTATCAAATTTGAGAAATAAGAGAATTTATTTTAATTGTACTCCTTTAAACTGCTTGGGCTATTCTGTGTCATAAACTCACCAGATCATATTTTTCTTTCCTATAGCTCTTGTTGTACGTTTTCTGACCAAACGATTCATATGGGAGTATGACCCCACTCTTGGTGAGTTGTTTTTTTTTTCTTCTATTGTGTCTTATAATTACACTGTTATTACCATCTTTGTAAGCCACCCAGAATCACTTGAGAGATGAGTTGCATGGCCATATAGATTTTCTTAAATAAATAAAAATATACCATCACAGACATATGTACTACTTCATTAGAACAGTCTTGAAATATAACCTTTGCATGTAGCATTTAGGTTCAATCTCCAGTATTTTTCCATTCAAGAAATTGTGGAAAAGACACTTCCCCAAAATCCTAGAGAGCTACCAACAAACTGAACAAACAGTAATATGAACCAGTAGCCTGTTTTTTTTTATGCTGACATTTCAGACGGTGTTTTCATTTTGCCAGTCAGGTTGCAAAAACTAAGTTCAATGTGAGCAGGCTTCAGTATCCATAATTATATGGTTAAAATAGCAAACCAAATTAGCCAAGCAATTTCAGTGAAAAGACCTTGGCATGGCATTTAAGAAAAGCTTAGTAAAGCATGAGCTTGAATGGACAACAACCCTAAAATTCCCAGATTTTAAATATTTTAAGCCTAGTCTTTGGACTGCATGACTACCGTTATTGACTGTAATGTAATCTCTTCAGTATTATTTAAAAATTAGAGTACTATAGAAAATATGCTGGGTGCAAAATAACTGCTTTGGACAGGGGGGAATAAAATGCTCCTTGAAATCATCTTTAATTTTTTGGGGTGGGGAAAGTGTTGATTGCATCTTTTTAAAAAAAAAAATACTTTTTATTAAAAAGTTTTAATAATATTAAAAAAAATTAAACCATCCAATATCCAAGAGAAAGGAAAAAGTACACACAGCAAAGGAAAAAGGAAAGACTATTTTTTTTTATTTTTTTATTTTAATCCCATTTATATCCCGCCCTTCTCCGAAGACTCAGGGCGGCTTACAATCTAAGCACAAATCAAATGTGCTTAGCAATAGCCTTCATTCTATGTATATGCCTGCTTATTAGGGCTTTCGGGGGGCCCCAAGCAGCATTATTACAAAGTCAGCTTAATTGCCCCCAACAATCTGGGTCCTCATTTTACCTACCTCAGAAAGGATGGAAGGCTGAGTCAACCTTGAGCCTGGTGGGACTCGAACCTGCACTAATTGCAGGCAGCTGGTGTTACTTAAGGAGGCATTATCCCACTGCTCCACCAAGGAAGTCACTTCTGATGTTCTTTATAAAAAAAAGTACAAGCAAATTTAGTATCAGTCTTTGATATGACATTACATAAATTGCTTCTTCCCATATCTCAAGCTTTATCCATCAACCATTCCCCAAATTGTTAATGTTTCTGTCCAGGATTAGCAAAAAGTCCATAAAAGGTTCTCAGAATAGTATAAATGAATTTCTTGTTTCTACTCTAATCAGGCAGGTCAGTTTCATACTCATTTCTTTTGCTCCCATCATTCTTAATCTTTGCTTCATTAAGATGCTGTCATAAGATCTGATCTCCATCCAAATATTCTTGGAAATTTCTTCCTCGCTTTAACAGCTCTCTTTTGTAAATTCAGTAATAGATCATTTCCCAGGTCATTTTTCATCTCTTGGCTTATCATTTGTATTCCCACTTTAGTTTTCATCTCTGTGTTATAACTCACAAATCCTATTTTATTTTCTAGTATTCAAATGATTCTCCTTTGCCTATTGCATTTTTTCTTTAAGATCTCTTTTAAATAGTGTACTCATACGAGGGCAATTCGGAAATAAACCTCCATTTGGTTATCAATGAGAGACGTGCACAGATACAAAACTTTTATTATACACATTAGAAAAATACTGCATTACATTACTTTTTTGACATAATCACCATTCAAATTCAGGCACTTGTCAAAGCATCTTACAAGGTTTGAAATTCCTTAGTAGCAGTTGCTCGGCACCAAATTTGTGCTATGGGGGGGTATAATCAAAAACATCCCAATGGAACTGCTTCAAAAGTTCTTGGGTGTGTCTAGTGGTGTGCGGACGAGCATTATCATGAACAAACACCACACTGGAAGTCAGCATGCTCTGACACTTGTTATGGATAGCTCGTCTGAGTTTTCATAACGTTTCACAGTAGGCTTCTGAATTGATGGTTGAACCATGCTCCATGAACTTCACTAGGAGTACTCGTTTGGCATCTTCACATTTGGTGGGATTTTCTATGGTACCGCTTCTGATGTGGTGTTGGTTCATGATAATGCTCGCCTGCAACCAATGCAGCTTGCAGAAATGTAACATGTATTGTTCTAGAAACACTCATAACTGTCAGTACTGCTACATTTTGCATTAGAGTCAAAGGTTCTAGAATCTAGATGCTCTTCAAGGGCAGCCACATATAAACTGTGTCCCAGTAGTCTATTCTTGAGGTCATCAGGGCATGAGTAACTGTGAGTAGGGCCTCATGAACCAGAAATGGGTGCAAGTGGCACACCACACATATATAGTATAAGTGTGGAAGAACTAAAAAATTTTTGACCCAAAGTTGGCTTGACATATGATTTTGCTCTGTTTTTTAAGAGTAGAGTGCAACATCCATTCTAAAAGTCATCCTACTAACAATGCCATAAGTTGACATTGCAATGAAATTTTTTATAGATAGTCAAGCCATGTGCTGTTAAAACATTCTTCCCTGCTGATACACTACCCAATGGAACTTTGAACTGATGTAAACCCCAACAAGACAATTATAATCAAGTTTGGAATGTGATGCAGAATAAATTCTGCCCAAAGGGGCAGACAACAAGCTAGATTTTTTTTAAAAAAGAAAATATTTATATCCCCCCTTCTTGATGATTCAGATTCTCCAAGCTGCTCTAAAGCCGAAATGAACTGGCCCTTGAAATTGTGTTCTGCTTGAAAATTAATAGTGGCTTAGTAATCAATTACAGTCGCAATTTGTCTCATACTTTTTTCCTGGCAATTCTTTTAGACTCCAAGCATATGGCACTGACATCCACCAACTAATTATAATTTAACTGATTTGTGAATGGCTGCCAAAGTCACTAGAAATAAGGCAATGTTTAAGCAAACAAGAGCTCTTTTTTTGGCAACGATATATACAGTATATGTGTGTGCGTGTTGTTTTCTTAAATGCCAGCTTGAAATGTGCCTTTGACTTTTATAACTACAAGTATCACAAAATGTGGAGTGACAAGTCATCCAGGAGATTCTTGTGGCTTTCAAAGTCACTGCTACACCAATACCAGAATGTGAAACCTAGTTTGTGAAGCTGAATTCTAGGTAAAGGATGAGATGGTTGTGACCTCTGTAGAACAGTCTCTGCTGTGTAGCTTGAGCTGCTCAACTTGATGGACACACTGACATTTGCTATCTTCTCATTTGTTCAAATCCTTCTTAAAGAATGGTACCCAAAACTGGACACAATCCTTGAACTAAGAGCCTTGGTGGAGCAGTGGGCTAATGCCTCCTTAAGTAACACCAGCTGCCTGCAACTAGTGCAGGTTCGAGTCCCACCAGGCTCAAGGTTGACTCAGCCTTCCATCCTTCCTAGGTAGGTAAAAAACGAGGACCCAGATTGTTGGGGTTAATAAGCTGACTTTGTAATAATGCCGCTTGGGGCCCCCCGAAAGCCCTAATAAGCAGGCATATACTAGAATGAAGGCTATTGCTAAGCACATTGATTTGTGCTTTAGATTGTAAGCCACCCTGAGTCTTCGGAGAAGGGCGGGATATAAATGGGATTAAAAAAAACAAAACCTAAGACCTGATCCATGCAGAGAAAGTGAAACTATGACTTCCTTTGTAGAAATGACACTTCTGCTGATGCAGCCTAAAAATGTAATTGATCTTTTACAATCACATAAAAAATGAAAAGTTGTCATATATGTAGCTTTCAGAAACCCATTTTCCCCATAATTGTTGATGTTTTCAATCAGGCAAGCAGAATCTGAAAGGAGCAAATGAGTGTCATTTTTAAAAAGAAAAGAATAGATACAAAGCTGTTGTTCGTTTTTCTCCCAATTTTTTAATTTTGTGTATTCTGTTTCCCTGAGTAAAAATGGAAGCATTTGCCAAAAAGTTTTAAGTTCTGACCCCTAAAATCTATATATCAATCTCTTCTTTGGTTTCCTAGATTTCAACACTTCTTGCTCTATGTCAGCCTGTGGGATAGTCCAGACAAGAAGCTCACTCAGGAATACTAGTTCTTATCTTTGTTGTAAGGTTACTTTAAGAGAATCTTGCAATGAAAATACATCTGAAAATACATCTCTCCCCCATTCCTTTTACAGTCCAAGCAACTAGGGAGAGTCCTTCCTGAGATGTTTGCCATGCCCCCATCCCTTCTGCAGACTTAGCTGCCACATGTCTGGCTTTGGTCTAGTCCAGAGGTCTCCAAACTTGGCAACTTTAAGACTTGCTGATTTCAACACCCAGAATACCCTAGCCAGCCACTCTATGGGTCTTCCTTCTGTCTCCCAAAGCCATTCCTATATGTCATTACACCCCATGTAAACTTTCCCATTTAGCCATGACAGAAAAAAATCTGCTTATTGAAGTGAAAGATAAGATTTTCTGCATCCATCCTCAGCTCTGGCCTTAGCACTACTATGTTTGAAGGATTAAAAATCCTTAGAAAACACCACAAGTTCATATCAGCCAATTTACCAGATGTTGATTATGGATGGCTTCTGAAGCCATGAAAAGGAATTTCAGTGGAGAGGGCCTCTGCATTTGTGGGAGAATAGACAGATAGAAATGTGTGTAGGATCTGGTCAAGAGGTCAAGAAAGCAGACAAGACAGTCCAATTGAAGCTCTGCCTTCTCTTATGTAGGTCATACAGCTGGAGTTTAGATGGTACAGCCATGGTTGCCAGTTTTTTTTTAATCAACTTTAAGGACAACCCTATACCACAGGTTTTGCTTTGTTTTTCATGATATTGCACCTCATTGCCCATCCAGTTGTTACTTGTTTTTTTTTTCCTATTAGCACAGAATAACTTGGAAGGGAGCCACAGAAGACTCCACTGTCATTTATAAAAGTTATTTATTCCGCATCGAATTCATTAATCAGATAATTCACAGCAGTGCAGGGGATATGGCTTTCTGTTCTTTTTCTCAGTCTCCTTTTAATTTTTTTCTCTTGCTTTTGTTTTATGATAATGTGGTATAACTGGCAATTTAGAGTAAATTAACAGGGTCAGTGGGAAAGAGAAAGGTGTGATGCTATATGGTGCAGAATTCTCCATCCTGCAGTGTTGTTGCTGCTTTTAAGTGAACACCAAACAAATATCTCAAACATGGATCTAAATATTTGAAGTGTATGCTTTAACATATTCCAGAATGTTGGCTCTTAAGCCAGTCAGGGAACAAGACCAAAACATAATCAAATGCAAGTCCGTCATTTGAATAATGACAGTGGCAGAAGGTCCAAACTAATGCCAGGGAAAAAGTCATATGTATTGCATTACCTTCTCCTAATGTATAATAAATTACAATTATATCCTTTCCATTTTTACAGGGACACAAATTGAAATGCATTTTTTTTTCTTTCCATTTACTCTAAAATAACAGTCCCCAATTTTTTTCCCCTTTGTGCAGATCTCTGTAGCATTACAAAAGCTTAGGTACATGAAACACCCCCAGCTATTGACTATTACAAGATCCCCAAATTAAATAAAAATGAATTTAAAAAATAATTAGTTAAAATGTTGCAAGGCTGCTGAATTGCGTGGTTTTTCCCCACTGAAATTCTATGGGAAACTATGTAAGATGAACTGATCATCTCAGTTTGGGGCCATTTTCGTTTAACTTTACATTTTGGCATCTGCACCAGAAATCATGTGTAATACCTTTGTTGTTAGTTGCAAAGTCATGTCTGACCCATCGCGACCCCATGGACAACATTCCCCCAGGCCTTCCTGTACTCTACCATCTTCTGGAGTCCATCCAAGCTCACGCCTACTGCTTCAGTGACTCCATCCAGCCACCTCATTCTCTGTCGTCCCCTTCTTCTATTGCCCTCGATCTTTCCCAGAATTTGGCTCTTCTCCAGTGAGTCCTTCTTTCTCATTAGGTGGCCAAAGTATTTGAGTTTTAGCTTCAGGATCTGGCCTTCTAAAGAGCAGTCAGGGTTGATAGGTAATACCTGTAGGAAACACCAAAGGTGTGTAGACTACACATTGGGAAACCCAGTCCTAAAACCTCCTGGACTGACAGACTGAGAGATAACAACAAAGCCTAAAGCCATTTGGTGATGAGTTTCATGGATGATTGTGGATTTGAACTTGCATAGATTCTGGGGGAGAATCCATTTGTATAGCACCAAGCTATAAATTGGGATATCATGAGCTACAAAGCCAGCTGGGGGGGACTGGGAGAGCAAACTCCATTCTCTTTTGGCATTGAAGATGTTACCTTGTCCCAGAACAACCAACCTCAAAGAACACCAAGGACTCCACAGTTCAACCCTGAGCTACACAGATTCTCTTCTGTTGGTTGACCTTGGCCAGTCCTCTTGCTCAGCCCTGGGAAGAAGGCAGTGGTAAGCCACTTCTGAAAATCTTGCCAAAAAAATTACAGAGACTAATCTAAGCAGTTCCCGAGAGTCAACGCTGACTCAAAGGGCAAAAATATAAATACTGTCAGCATAAAAAAGAAACGTTCCATGAAGCTAAGGACAGGCTGTCACTTCTTATCTTAGCCAAGATTCTGATTTAATCACCTCAGAGTTGAGTTTAGTTGCTTGGATGGACACAATTAAAAAAAAAAAATCAAAGGCTCATAGCAATATTTGTGTGTGTGTTTTATATATTTGTTGACATTTCTTGAGAGGTAGGTGTTCTAATGAACTTTTCCTTCTTTGCATATTTTTCACAATCAGTTCTTCTGTAAAGAAGAAATACTAACTGGGTTAAATTGTTGCCATCTCTACACCAATGCCTTACTTAGGCTTAACTGTATTCCCAAGTCAGCAACCTGAAGCCAACAGTCCACCCACTCTTTGCTTCCATTTTTGGTGTCCAGAACAATTCCAGATCACACTGTTGAAACTGAATAGCAAAATGACTGATTCTCAACAACATTTTTTTTTGCCCCCCTGCTAACATAACAGACTAAATGGATTGAAATAATAACACACTTCTTAGAACAGAAAGTAGTGGAAAGGTCTAATGAGCAGGGAACAAAGAAATGCACCATACTTTCTGATTGTTTTCTTTTAATGTAATATTTCTCATTCCTTTTTTAAGAGTCCACTTATCGTCATCAAGCCACCATTGATGATGAAGTTGTTTCCATGGAAATACTAGATACAGCTGGGCAGGTAAGAACATTGCTGATCTCTGTAGCAAAATGCCAATGCCAGAAAACTATAATTAACACTAGAGGAAAGTCATCAAGTATTTATGTGTGGAATATTGTAAGTGAAATATTATATTAAAAGGGACAAAGTAGAATAATCAAAAATAATAGTAGGCCAACTGTGAGAGAGTACGAAAGGGAAGCTTCATATTCCTGGTAGTTTTAGTGTTTCTTACAATAGCAGAAATCTCAACTATTGTTGAAAAATGTGGGCTAGGACAGTTTTAGGAAACATTATTATGGGATGATAGAATCTAAAGATTCCACCCTGACTTGCTGCAGTTAAGAGTAAGCCCCACCAAGTCCAGGGGGACTGATTTATATATGATTGACTTGGGCGGTCCTATATGAATAAATAAAATGAGGAAGGGATTTTTAAAAGCAGGAATACAAAACAAAGCTAAAACTGCATCCCTAGTCTATACAGAGTAAATCTAAGTATTGAACTTTAGTCTTTAGTCTTCAGTCTTCCAATCAAAATAATATTTTTCAACTTGCATATAAAGCCAATGCTATTCTTGAACTAGTATTGTGTCTCGTTTCAGAAATCACATTTTTTAAAATAATATAGATAAATTGGAATTGGTTCAGAGAAAAAATGATAAAGAAAGCTGGAGGTGGAGCCTTCCTTCTTTCCTTCCTTCCTTCATTCCTTCCTTCCTTCCTTAGTAAGCAAAGACATCTGAATAATGGACTCCCTCAGGGCTCTGTATTGGCCCCATCCTTATTCAACTTATATATTTCCAATATACCACCCACGCTATCAACAAAGTTCTCTTACGCTGATGACTTGGCATTAGCATATAGCCACAAGGACATTGAAGTTTATTTATTTATTTATTTATTTAATTAAATTTCTATACCACCCTATTCCCGAAGGACTCAGGGCGGTTACAGAAGGTGTATTTACAGCCGACCTTACACCTCTGAGCACATACTTCCACCAATGGAGGTTAATTCCAAGCATAAGTAAGACAGTCACATCATGTTTCCACCTTAATAATAAACTGGCAAAAAGAGAACTCAATGTATACCTAAATAACAAATTGCTCCCATATGAGGCAACTCCAAAATATCTGGGGGTCACCTTAGACAGGACCCTGTCTTTTAAAAAACATATTCAGAATATGGCTGCCAAGGTTAACAGCAGAAACAACATTCTGCAAAAACTATCCGGAACAACTTGGGGAGCTTCAGCTCCAACTCTTCGATGCGCAGCCCTTGGGCTTTGCTACTCTGTAGCGGAATACTGCGCACCTGTATGGATAAACAGCTCACATAAAAGACTTGTTGATGTTCAACTCAACCATACGATGAGATTAATTACTGGGTGCATAAAATCTACATCTATTCACTGGCTACCAGTCCTTAGCCACATACTTCCCGTGCACTTACAACGACAAGAAGCTCTCATTCGGGAGTATAGTAAGATCCTGCTAAACTCCTCTCTACCCATTCATGCCTATACCTCTGATCTCTTAAGATGTCGATTAAAGTCAAGAAATCCACCACTCCTCACAGCACTTAAGCTGCTGGCCGAACATCAGAGCACTATTCAAAAATGGATGGAAGCATGGAGTAGCTATACCCCCCAAGATATTTCTGAGCATATTAATCCTAATAGTATACCTCCAGGATTTAATCTACCCCGACACATATGGGTGACATACAATAGAATTAGAACAACTCATGGGGTGTGTGCCAATTCTCTGTATAAATTGGGAAAGACACCTTCAGCACAATGTGATTGCGGGGCTCCCCGACAGACTATCCAACATATAGTGAGGAAATGCACTAATAGAAGATACCCAGGAGATTTTAAGGACTTCCTCTGTGTAACAACGGCAGCTACTGACTGGATCTCCAAACTCGACATTAAACTCTGAAATGTTATTTCTGTTTTCCTCTTAGGCTTTATAATTGCTTCTTTTTTAAAAAAAAAATGTTTTAACTGTTCTAACTTGTAAATATGAAGTGCTTTTAATTCTGTGTGTGACCAGCCATACGCTAAATAAATAAATCTTCCCTCCTTCCCTCTCTCCCTCCCAGATTTATCTAATGGCATTTCCTTCCTTCCTTCTTTCCCCCTTCCCTCCCTTTTTCTCTTTTCTCTTTTTCCTTCATTCCCCTCCAATAATTTTGCTCAGAAGCAATTGGAGGAAATAGTCTGACATGTATGGAAAAGTTCAGGAAGATAACGTCATTTCTAAGGGAATTTCATCCATTATAGAAATGTAATTCTTCACTGACATTAATCAGATAGATAAAGAAATCCTACCTCTGTCATCGGGACTTAGTGATACGGCTCTCCACTCACTAGGAAAATTTTGGGAAAGAAAGAATTGGCAAACATTTGTAGAATTTCCTAACTGGAACAAAGAGATACTGATATTTTATCATTTACCAGTAGCAGAAGAGCAAGAAAGACAAAGCCAGCAGCCCCTGTAGTGTTTTTTCCATCCATGTGTTTATGATGATGAAGAGTAATATTTGAAAAATTGTTTAATTTTCACATCATTTCACATTTCGCACACATAATTAAATGTACAAACGTTTTGAGTGGATAATAATTTTGCAAAGACAGGCCAGATGCCAGAGATCTGTCTTACAAACAGCTGAATGCCAGAGTGAAAATGGAACTCCTGATCTGTACACAAATGCAAAATTCAATGAAGGTCACACTGAATTAACTGAAATATCACATGCTTATGCCAATAATATGATTGAAATATTTATCAAGGCATTTATTTTTAAATGGTATGACATTTGTTGCACATACTTTTTCCACAAATAGATTTTTTTTTAATGTTGCATTCAGTTTTTTGAATCTTAGCTTCCAGTGGCTTATATCACTGTAGCTAAAGTAATTAAACTTGGGCGTGTTTTTTTAAAAAAAAATCTATTTATATGCCAAACTAAAGGATATGGAATCTGTAGCCCTCCAGAGAATGCCAAACTACAATCGCCAGTCTTACTCTACCCCTGGACCTGCTAGCTAATCAAAATGTACAATATATTTTGCAGTCAGAATGTTCTAATTTCAGAATGTCACATTCTAACCTCAGAATAACTGTTTTGAATTTAATGGAAATGGACCATCCTGTAAATCAGCTATTCCAAAGTCAGAATATTATAAAGCAAAACATTTTGCAGACCTCTGTTAATTGGAGCAGCTGGAAGTTGCAATGTCAGGGAATTGTGGAGCAGGTATTCAAATGAAGTCATATGACATGTACGTCTAGTTTTATATAAATGTATTTTACATCAACATATGCAACAAACTAGATAGGTAAACAGGAGCATCATGAGGTAAATCACAGAGCATACAGGGCACACAGAAGAAATAAAGATGGGAAAAAAGAGAAACTCCCCTTCCACACCCACAGCTACCAATCACAGTGCAGATCGCCTCACGCAATCAACTATAACTGTGTGTTCTGGCTCACAACCCCACTGCTCCAGCTACAAAATTTAAATATCTTAACATGCAATTCAGCAGCTTCTAAAAAACTCAGGTTCACCGTATCTAGAGAAGCAAGCGCTAAATTCAAAAATAATTCTAGTTTTTTTTCAGATCTTCAAATTTCAAAGACAATTCTTCACTCAGATGTGTATAGCTATTTTCATCCTCAGTGCAACTATTTCTCAATTGGATAGATGAGATTCATATTCCATTCCTTGGAACAACTATCAATTAGTGTAACTTAGTCTGACCACAATAGCCAGGCCATGCAAAGCTCAAAGGGGAAGAACTATTATATTTAAAAGAAAATATGCCAGGATGTTAGAATAATACAGTGGTCTAAAATTGGAACAAAGATATTTCAGTTCTGGTGATATTCTCTTGGATGTGGAGTAAACACAGGGTTATTAATGTTTCTCTCTAGAGGTATCCAAGAGAGCGTTGCTTTGTGCAGCTATGTATCTATGTACCCTGGAGAATTCCCCCCAAATATAACATCACATAGAAACTCTGCTATTCAGAGGTCTCTAAAATCTATATGAATCTTGTCTCCTGTAGATCTGCCAAACAACTTTCTTCTTTCTTTGTCTGTTTTTTGAAATAGGAGGATGTTATTCAGAAGGAAGGACACGTACGATGGGGTGAAGGTTTTGTGCTGGTGTATGATATCACAGATAGAGGCAGCTTTGAAGAAGTCCTTCCCCTAAAGAACTTGTTGGATGAAGTCAAAAAACCCAAGAACGTTACTTTGATCCTAGTGGGGAATAAAGCAGACTTGGACCACTCCAGGCAGGTCAGCACTGAAGAAGGGGAGAAGCTGGCCACAGAACTAGCTTGTGCCTTCTATGAATGCTCCGCATGTACAGGAGAAGGCAACATTATGGAAGCTTTTTATGAGCTTTGCCGGGAAGTCCGACGTCGGAAAATGGTTCAAGGCAAGACTCGGAGGCGAAGTTCCACCACTCACGTGAAGCAAGCAATTAACAAGATGCTTACCAAAATTAGCAGCTAAGATATCTTCTTTTTTCCTTTCAAAATAAGTACATTTTGCAGGAAGAGGGAACAGAAGGCTTAACTGTGTTTGTCAATAAGATGGTCAAAGCTTTGCATTATTATAATACAATCACCTCATTATTCTTGAAGTTAAGAGATGCAAAAAAAAAAAAGTTTCAGGAATGGTAACACATGCTCTACTCAAATTTTGTTAACCACCACATCATATCTTCAAAAAAAGATATGTCAAAGATCTGTCAGAATGGATTCAGGAATTTACCCATCACAGATGGTTTTGCATGCTCACATGTGGCTAATACATCGTGGCTTATCATTGTCCAAGAGTAGATTATCAAAGCTTTATGGGGTGCTATAGCTGACTAACTCTGGTAAGTGCACTACCACATTCACTTCTTAATCCCTTGGCATGAGACATCCAAAGAAAGCTGCCACACAACGTCATCTAGTTCAAACATCCAGCAAGAAAAAAAGGGGCTGTGTGAATCAGTAAATTTCAGTTTCACATAATTTTGCCTTTTTAAAACCTTACATTCATTTCCTTCTACACCTACATTAATTTGCAATTTTAAAGAATTTTTTTGCATAATTTCAGGCACATTTTTGTAGAAAGTTTCCTTGATAGATGTAATTTTAGATGGCATTTATACAATTTCTGCGCAAGCGATTTTTTTCCCCCAGTGTGATTTTTTTAAAAAAAAAATCATCTGTTATTATAAATACTTGACATGTACTTTTCAGTTGCAAACTATAGTATATTTCTAAGAATGCATTTGGGGAAGTATAAATTACACAACTGCCATCACTGTTTTAGAGCACTGTTAAAAAAACTGAACATAAGTCCCAATGAAGGCAATATTCTTTTGATAGGCCTGTCTTCTCATTCTGAACATGTTTTTAAAAAATCCTAAAATATAAATATATGTATGAAAATGAAGTTATGGTTTATCTAGCAGCTTTTCTCCAAAAGGAAAATGTAACCAACTAGATTTTTTTCAACAATTTTGTATACATTATGATTCTCCCTACTAAGATCCTGGCTGAGTTCACATGGCATACATCCTTGGCTAACTTAACTATGGATTCACTAATTCCTAGAACTTGAAAGGGGTCATTGATGTCACTGGGCCTATTTTACCTTATCCAAATGAAAGTATGATGGCTTAACATTCTACTTGAACACATTGGGGGGAAAAAATCTCACTGTCTTTGTGGACAAGTATAAACTTAATTTGCTTTATTAATCTACTTTCCTGAGGTTGCTTGATGTTGAACCACAAACTACACTGCCTCAGAATCTGCTGAAGTAGATCACAGTCCAGTGTGCTGTGTACATTCAACTTCATTCCAAGTGAATTCTAGTCAAGGTACAAAATCTGTTTCACAAAACTGCATTTTCGTTGGCTCTTCAAATCTTTCTTTATCCATAAAAGTACATTGGTTTCCCTTTGGCTGTTCTTTTTCCCCTGCCTCATTCCAATGAACCTTGCAAGATTGCCATGAGCTTGCAAGAGGTAACTGATTGGAAAGCAATTTTGAAATGTTGTAGGGAAAAATGCAAGTGCTTTTAATAATTTCTTATAGTCAGATCTCCTTGTATGCTGCAGTAAAAGAGAAAGATTTCTATTCCTCCATTTGCCTCCTCCTTTTTTGTTCATTCTTGTGTTTCTAAAGGATGTGACACAAGGGTACTGTAGTGTAAAAGAAAAAAAATTAACAGTCACAGATGCTTTTTTTTTTTTTGGTGGAGGTACAGACAGTGTCAGATGAGTGACATTTGAACCAATTCCAAGTAACTACAATCCATTATCTTTCAGTGACTAGGCATCGCATGAATTGTGGCAGGCAGCCAAACGGGAAATGACTTGGGAAACCCCTGTTATCTTTCATTTGTGCTGTAATGATTATTCTCCATGTTATTTTTCTTTTATTGGTTTTGGGGGATGAGGGCTATTGAGCAAGCATTCGTTTCTTGAAAGTCTTTGCATTGGTGGGAAGGGAACCTAGGCATTTCTCGCAGAAAAATGTGAAGGCTTTGAGACTTACTTAAGCTTTGAACAATGCATCTTTAAAGGAAAACATTTGTAAACTAGAGGGCTTGAACAGAACCAAAGTTCTTGGGCATTTGGCATAGCTGACTTTATTTTTCCTTTAAAATGTTAATCTATAATAAAAGTGTGATTTTAAAAACTGCTGGACTTTGGAATGATGTTTTCACCTTTTAAGAGAGCCATGGGGAATCAATTGGAGATGAGACCAGATTTAATCTTACAGAGCAAGTCAAAAGCAGCTGTAGCCCCAAAAAAGGGGGGGCTGAGAAAATTGAAGAAACAGCTAAGCAACATTTCAATACAAATACAAAAGGAGCAGTTTCCATCCTATTGAACTTTGTTGTTTTTTTTCACTTGAACCACCCACCACCATATTCCGCAGGTATCCTCTTTATGCTACAAGAAAAGATGATTTTTTTTGAGGGTCATAGCACTATTGGGATTCTGCAAATATATTGTCCTCTCATCAAATTGTGATCTTAACTATTTATAAAATAGGATTTGGCCAACAAGATATTAATTTATTTTAAAAATTGCATTAGGTTGCTTCTCAGCTCTCCTCCTACTGACTGCCTAGCTTTTCATTACACCAGCGTAGCACAGTTTGTTTAGTTTGCTTTTGAAAGGAGCTAGGGACGGCCCACCAGCATTTGTTATTTTCTAAAGTTGCCAGTATGGGGCCTTCTCATAAATGAATGCAGTGGAAGGCTGGCAATTTGCTTTGCCCACACAGCTCCCTCCTGGATGGTTCACCAGCTTCAGCTGAAAGATAGAAACAGAAATAATTGGTTCCTTCCCAAAGAATAAGCATTTGCATGGGCATCCCAGAGTTTTTTAAATCCTAGAGGTTTAAAATCCAAAATATAATTCATACTGCCAACTTCAGTTTATTTATTCAGTTGATTAATTCGTTAAGATTGCAGGTCAAAAGACATGCTGTTCCACTGCTGTAAGGAAAAATAACTTTCAAATGCATAACTAATCATGTAGGAAGTAGCATTAGGACAAATCAGTTGTTGCAGCTCTGATTATTATTTAGGTGACAACCATTCCATGGTGTACTCAGCATTAATCTTCAAAATCTAAATAACCAAGAAATTGAATGCTCTAATGAAATCCAAACTTGGATGCCATAAACTGTATGTTGTGTTACAGATCTTAACTGTTTATAATCAACCTTAATAATAATATTTGTGTTTCTTGGGGGACTGATAGTCATATGGTTTATATTTCTTGTAATTGGCTTTCTGGGCACATTATAAGCAACAATGTCATTACAACTAAGCCAGTGTTTATGACCAATCATTTGGGAGGCAAGCAACTGAATAATTTTGATTTTTGATGCGCACAACAGTTGGACAGCTGCAGTGATTTATACATATTTCCAATCAAAAGATTATTTCAATCAGCTTAGAACAAAATGGCTAACACAATACTTCTATTCAATCTAAAAAGCTATACATTTTTTAAAAGTATTTAATTAGCAGTAGGCTTCATTTGGAGACTTCATCCAAAGTTCACTGTGGAAGCCTAGTAAAGTTCTACGCCACACTGAGGGGGTCTTATGACAGCATGTCTCCTTGTCCATGATAGCAAATCATCTGACTGGAAATCATGCAAAGCCAGAATGCATCCCTTTGAGAAGATTTATTGTGTGGGGAGACCCAAGGGTTGAAAAGAAAGCTATTCATTCTGGTGCCTTCATGCTTTCAATGTTTGAGGTTATAATGCACACAAAAGATTACAAACACTTGCCCATCCTAGGGCAAGCTGACTAGGTATGCTGCCTCTACTTACATTTTTTCCAGAAAAAAATCTCTCTGCCAATGGTTTACTCAAGAGGGGTAAGCTTTTCCTGGTTCTTTAAGAATTCTAAATGTTGTTATAGTGCACATACATAATACATGTCAAAGACCTATGAGTTGAAAAGATACAAGTCAGGAGAACTAGATCCTGAAAAAGCTGATCAAAGTTAGATTCTCTCACTGGTCAAGATCTTTGTCTCTCTTATATGCATTAACATTTCACAGCCACACAGCCCAAATCTCAGTCCATAACATAAAACAGAAACTATATCAGAAATAGATTTCCTAATGTGTTGTTGCTATCCAAATCAACCAAACCATTTATTGTTCACTGAAGCTTTGGTTTTACCTGGCCTTTAGCCCTCCTGGAGAAAAAAAACAACAAATGACAAGTGACTGTGGCATAAGTAAAGGACTACATGTAGTTAACTCTCCATGATCTGCACAGGCATATCACTCAAAGGACCCATACACAAACATCTGGGGGGGGGGAATTATGTACTTCTGACAGCAATAGTTTCTGAATAGGCTGGACAGTTCCTAAAATACTGCATTCAGTCATCCATGGAAATGAATCAATGAGCATCAAATGTTGAGGAACAAGATGAAGAGTTCAAGGCAGAAATGTAATTTGAGAAAATGTCAAATGCAATGAAGTTTTGAATACTGCTAAGGAATATCTCACCAACAAAAGAGGGAAAAAAAGGTCACTCTGGATCACAAGAGACCTTGACATCAGGCTGCAGTGCTTCAAGGAGTGTTTCTGATAGGGAATTATTCTAGATTGTCCAAAAGGGAGAAAGTTCATATTTGTCTTCTCCTAAAGTAAATGTGAACTGGGGTTTAAGCAGTTTCCTGTCTCAAGGAACCTGGGGCTCTGCAGTGCACAATGCACCCAGTAATAAGAGTCACAGATCTTTTTGCTGATACGAGATAAATAGTACTTCAACCCATGCGCATTCCACCCTCCCAATTTAGTGGCCTGAAAAAGACACAGAAGACAAGTCAGCAGGACAGTTAGAGAACAAATTGGAGAAAGCTGACTTTCTACTAATATTAACATATATATGAGATTCCTTAACAGCAAGGCACAGACCTTCCTCTCCTTTCTATTTATTTTAATATTTGAAATAATTGCTGGGCATTGCAACTCACTGTATGCCTGTGCATTTTCATTTAAGCAGCAATTGCTTTCCTGTGGTTATCGCAGAGTCAGGCACATTCTGAACATTACAGGTGAAATGCAAACAGCATGACAATATTGGTAACAAGAAATGGAGGTGAGGAGGAGGAATTAAAAAAATGGAACAGTTTCTAATTCCATTACACTTTCAATATTTTAATTTAAATTCCTAGGTCATGACGCTTGAAAGACAAGGTACATCTCTGTTATGCGAAGAAACAGTAAATAAAGTTATCTAGCCCTCCTCCCTAATCTTTTTTTCTTGCATAAGGTAATCACAAAGATAGGTTTCCCTTTGTTTCGTAAATATAGTGCAATGAACCAAAATAATAACAACAGCATATCTCAAACTACCATAAATCCACTGCAATCATTATCTCTGATCCTTCCAGGATCCTCAGTTGATTCTTGATAAAATAATTTTTTTCCTTGAAATTATAACTGGGAAGTTTAAAGGTTAGTTTAGAAATTGTTCAAAGACTTTCTGCAAGTTAAGTAGAGTAACAGATCATTAACAGACGGTTTTGAAGCTTAGCTTGTTGTTGGAGGTTACCTGTTACCTGTTTTTTTTTTACAGTAGATGGATGGCAGGTCAAATTGGTTGATTGATAAGAGATTTTCATACTTGTAATATTTTTAAAGCCATATAGTAATTTAGCAATTACTACAGAGATGTAAAAGTTCATAAATTGTGGGCCTGTTTAACAAGGGGTACCTATCATATCCTTCCTCAGAATGTCCCAACATATCACTTAGTCTGGACCACTATAAAGATTACAAAACTATGGCTTGGCTGCTGTCCAAAAATACGTTTTGTAGCCTATATAGAAGTAGTCCTTGACTTATGACCACAACTGGCTCCAGAATTTCTGTTGCTAAGCAAGGCGGGTTACTCTGCATTCTATTACTTTTTTTGCCACAGTTGTTAAACAAATCACTGCAGTTGTTAAGTGAATCTTGTGGTCACTAAGTGAATCTAGCTTCCCTTATTGACTGCTTGTTGGAAGTGAGATGCAAATGTTGCAAATAGCGATCATATGACACTGGGACAGCGCATCCATAGCAGAAGCTCTGTGGCACAGTGGTTAAAATGCAGTATTTCAGGCTAATTCTGCCCACAGCCTAGAGTTTGATCCTGAAAGGCTCAAGGTTCACTCAGTCTCCCATCCTTCCAAGGTAGTACCCACATTCTTGGGGGCAATATGCTGACATTTGTAAACTGCCCAGAGAGTGCTGAGTGTAGGGGAAGGAGTCCCAGAATATGGGGGGGGGGGGGGTTTAATTAAAACAGGGATCAGAATCTCTATATAGCAAAGTCCAACCACCCCTTGTATTCAGTTGATCCTTCTCTAAATCCTTGTTGTTGTTAGTTGCAAAGTCATGTCCGACCCATCGTGACCTCGTGGACAACGTTCCTCCAGGCCTTCCTGTCCTCTACCAACTTCTGGAGTCCCTTTAGGCTCACCTAAATCCTAGCAGGTGCTAACCCTTAGTTGAGAATATTCCTGTGCATAGGCATGAGTAATAATATATCAATTTAATTCACATCCAGGGATCTGAAATCTTTCCTGTGAATTGGTCCCTCTTGGTTAGGTGATCCCCTGGAAAAAACGAATGGTCTAGCTGAAACTTTATTTGTGCTATTCATCCTTGTTCTGACGTTGTGATGCTTTGAGGTTGCCAAGTCCCCCCTTCCTATTCATTCTCAGTGTTTACAGTAGTGAAGAACTGGCTTCAAATCACTCTGGGTTGGATGCAGAAGCCACTGCAATAAAGCCTCACATTCCATTCTTGGGGATGCTCCTTTCTGGGAGATGTTTTATGTGGGGGAAGCATTTATTTTTGCATTCTCCACTCCTACCAATTACAGTACGCTAGGATCCCTCTGCCAGGGTGTCCATCACTGTGAAAATCCAGGACCAAGAGAGGAGGACATATTAACCTGATATCTTATTGCTCAAGAGATTTTGCCATCTCTTGAAAAGATTATAAATGTGCCAGTTTGTGAAGTGCCTTGCCCATTTTTGCTCTCCTATGATCTCATTTGTCTGAATTATATTCCACATTTGGTTGCAAATCATGCTGAATAAATGTGCTGCATATTGGGGGAGGGGAGAGGCAGACATTAAAGTTTGGGGCATTTAGCTGAATTCTAAACATAATTAAACATTTCTCATACTGGAGAGGATCCAGCATTACTACAGAACGGCTTCTCCAGAACATATTCTCCTCTCCCTTTTACAGACACTGTTTTATTCCTGTTTGGACTATTTATCCATTTATCCCAATTTTATGTGCTGGCAATAGCTGCTTGGGGATCTAGTTAAAATTTTTGTCTGTTCTTGCCATGTGAGCCTTCTAAGGGGAGATGGAGAAACACAACACAGGACCTGTACTAGACAGGTACTGAAGCAGATCACTTTTTTTCAAACTTGGCAACTAAGATGGATGGAATGCTGGCTGGAGAATTCTGGGGGTCAAAATCCACTCATCTTAAAGTTCCCAAATTGAAAAACGCTAAAGTAGATGATCTCTAAGATCATCTCTAATCATTTCATTTTATGATTCTATGACTTTCTCTGTCAAAAAGATTGAGGGTTCAACCTCAAGTTGAACATTCTACTGTATTTCACGCTTTAGTCATTCCCCAATGTCTCGTTGGGCAAACTTTCAAGGATTCAGACTACAGTGGAAGATTTGAGGGCAGGAACTAGAAGATCACAAGACATGGGTAAGGAAGCAAAATGGGAAGGCACTCAAGGATTTATTTTTTCTGAGTTTTATGAGGGAATAGGGATAGAATATCTTTGTTTTTATGGTATATAATAAAGTGCTAGTGGACAATCACTTAAATACGAGCCAGCAGTGAGCTGCAGCTGCCCAAAAAGCCAACAGAGCCCTAGGCTGTGTTAATAAAGGGATAGAATAAAGATCATGTGATGTTTTAATTCCATTTTATAATGCCTTAGTAAGACCACACCTGGAATATTGCATTCACTTTAGATCACCACAATATAAGAAAGATGTTGACATTCTAGAAAGAGTGTAGAGAAGAGCAACAAAGATGATTAGGGGACTGGAGGATAAAACATATGAAAAATGGTTGCAGGAATTGGGTATGTCTAGTTTAAAGAAAGAAGGACTAAGGGTGATAAGATAGTGGGCACAAAGGAGCTGGCATAAAGTGGTTGAGTGGGTCAACCTATTCTCCAAAGCACCTGAAGGCAGAACAAGAAGCAATGGATGGAAGGCGAGAACAAATCTAGAACTAAGAAATAAAATTTTCTGACAGTTAGAACAGTTAATCAAGGGAATGACTTGCCTCCAGAAGTTGCGGATGCTCCAACACTGGAGGTTTTTAAGAAGAGGTTGGACAACCATTTGTCTGAAATGGTATACGGTTTCCTGGTTGAGCTGTGGATTGGACTAGAAGACCTCCAAGTTCCCTTCTAACTCTATTATTCTGTTAAGTTGCTGTGGGAAATGCCATTGAATTGGGGGGGGGGTGTAGAGAGGTCTCTGTGGAGATTACAAAAAGGGATTTGCTCTAAAAGCTGTGGGCCATCTCCGCTGAGGAGGATGGAATCCTGCTGGCCATCCTGTCACCTGCCTTGTCTTTTTCATCATATCAAGCTGGACAGATCATTCAGTAGAATGCTGAAGAAGTTGCCAAGGAAAGCACATCCTGATATTGATAAAATCTCCAAGGAAAATGATGGCATAGAGATGACTTTTCACTTTAGGCTAGATGATCAGATTAAGAATGGATTAACCTTTCAGTTTTCCCAATGATTTTTTTTTTTTTTTACATTTGGCTTGGATATAGTCATACAAGCATAAGATAGATTCAGGAAAAGATAAGCCTGTATTTATTTCCATCCATTACATTTCAGAAAGATAGGGGAAAATGCTTGTAGGGTTATAAAAGAGCAGATCACAAACCTCATCTGTCCTATCCCTGACCTGCGTATTTTAATTAACATTTGGAAGAGAGGCTGTTTGGACAAGGTAGCTGTATTTACTTTTGTGAATTGTGAGATGACAAATGTCCAATTCTGAGCTTAATTAGATCATTATTTCTTGCTTTTGTTGAAGCAGACATCCAATGCCTGCTAGACATTTAATCCTCATTAATATAAGAGCCTTGGTGGAGCAGTGGGCTAATGCCTCCTTAAGTAACACCAGCTGCCTGCAATTAGTGCAGGTTCGAGTCCCACCAGGCTCAAGGTTGACTCAGCCTTCCATCCTTCCCAGGTAGGTAAAATGAGGACCCAGATTCTTGGGGTCAATAAGCTTTGTAATAATGCCACTTGGGGGGGGGAGGAAAGCCCTAATAAGCAGGCATATACGTAGAATGAAGGCTATTGCTAAGCTTGTAAGCCGCCCTGAGTCTTCGGAGAACGGCAGGATATAAATGGAATTAAAATAAAATAAAAAATATATATAACTTCCTTTGCTGATGCCTAAACAAAGTAAGTGGGCAGAACAGAAAAGATACATTGCAGAACTATAAAATCTGCCCAACAAAAGCAACCCCTTTGTGAGTCAAATTACTGTAGTTGCCACTTGGGCTCACCATGGCAATTAAGGAAGGATCACTAGTGCTGTAAGTAATTTAAATAAACATGATGCTGTTTGTTTTGGTCCCGGAACCGTCTTTAAGTCTTCCTTCTTTGGTATCTATGCTCACAAATGTGCTGCTTGATTTTTCTAAGATCTTCCCAGACATTGATATCAGATTGTAGTTCCTTGGATCCACTTTTTCCCTTTTGTGTAGACTGGAACCACATTAGCTCTTTTCCACACCTCTGGTAATTTCCCCGTGCCTCAGGAGCGCTGCAAGATTAGGTTCAGTGGTTCTGAGATCATGAATTACAATCCCAAGAAGTCACTGAACAAATCAACCCAGAGTTTTCATGTGAAGCAAAAATGGCCAGATTCAAATTATCATACTTTGAGCATATGATGTAAAGACCTGGTTCTCTGGAGAAATCCATAATGTTAGAAAAGGTAGAAAGAAAGAGAAGAGGACAACCAACAGCATGGTGGATGATGGATACCCTGTTGGAAGATTTAAAGGACCAAGTTGGCTACAGATTATGATGGAGAAGAATATATTGATGTACTTGCCCGTGAGTTGACATCAACTTTTTGGCACATAATTTAGTTAATAAAGCCCATGTAGTTTTTGCTTTCATCATCATAGATCCTGAGTTTAAAGGCTTCTATGATATCTTCAGATAGCAGTTTCCTGGGAACTAGATTCACTTAAACCCTCAGTTTTCTCTGATAAAGAAAGAAGGCAGGATTTAAAAACACATGTGATCACCTTAGATCTTTTGTATCTAGGCAAGCATTAACTGGGAGGAAGTTGTCTTTATATAAATTTATATACATAAATTTTCATCCAAAGCTTTGCAGTGTTTCCTGCACCAACCAGACAAGGTAGCCTTTTTGAATTCAGGGTTCCAAGTTTCTGTACATTGGTGCCCTCCTCTGTTAGCCCACATGCACACAAGTGGAGATGGTGCTGAACAGATGCTGAGAATGAGCATGTACATAGCACAATATACAGGTAGTCCTCGACTTACACCCATTTGTTTAGTGATCTTTCAAAGTTACAATAGCACTGAAAAATGTGATTAATGACTGTTTTTCAATCTTACAACCGTTGCAGCATCCCCATGGTCACATGATTTAAACTGGGTCATTTGGCAACTGGTTCAGATTTATGACAGTTGCAGTCTCCAGAGGTCATGTAATCACCTTTTGCAACCTTCTGACAAGCAAAGCCAATGGGGAAGCATGATTCACTTAACAACTTTGTTACTAACCTAACCCCTGCAGTGATTCACTTACCAACCTGGTAAGAAAAATCATAAATGGGCAAAATTCATTTAACAACTTTCTCACTTAACAACAGAAATGTTGGGTTCTATTGTGGTCATACATCGAGGACTACCTGTATTTACAATTACTATGAAAATAATCCTATTTTGTTCTTTTTTGTTTCCTTTTAACTTAGTTCTGTTATTTTTTTATATTGTGGTTAGTGCATTGCACTAAGAGAGGCATCCTGTAAATAAGCATTTTATTGGTCTGCTTCATCATCGTGTTTGGTAGCCATGATTCTTTCATATCCCAAATTCAAAGCAATGCACCATGAGCCACTAACAAGTATCATTTACTCTTCCTACCTGTTAATGGCCGATGCTGCAGATAAGCCCACAATCATTTCCTAAATCCAATTTGCACATTCTTAAAACTAATTGATTTCACTGAGGCTGGGAGATGCTCTTGCTTACAAATAAACTTCAGTCCAAAAATGACTTTGAGCCATGGAAAGTTTCCAAAGACACCTGGCACAAGACACAATGTGCTGCTCCCTCCCACTTAGCTTCCTGTAATTGCCATTTTTTATGTATGTGCTTAAAAAAAGAACCCCTGATACATTATGATTATTAAAGCCACAGATCATCAATTCCATCCAAATATCCAGGAAAAATCAAGAGCCTCCAGCTGTGTCTTAAAATTCTCATTGAAATGCAATAAATACACAGGGAACAATGAGTTTTCCCTCCACTATGTAACCTTTCTCCCCTACTTAACTGAGTCAGCTGCTTGAAATGCCTACAGCCAGATTCAGGATAAGGTGAATCAATGACTTTGGTCTTCTTTTCTTCCTGGTTCATTGATGGTTTTCATGTTTTTCTCCATTCCTTTGGATCCTGGTTTTTCCTAGCAATAAGGGAAAATATTTGTAGCTCAGGGCTGAAATAAGGGAATATTCTCTGAGCTCTGTTGTTTTCTTGAGAGACGTTTCATTACCCAAACTTAGGTAACACCATCAGTGCTAGTCTTTTCCTAGTAAATAATAACACTGAGTAAATACTGAGTAAATAACATTCAGAGCAGCTCATGGCTATGTCAGAAAAGTTAATCCAATGCAGCACTGCTTTCAGAATGTTCACACAGAATTATTCAGTAATCCAAACAGTTATCTCAGTGAGAAGGCAGGTGTCTGGTCTTCAGAGCAAGCTCTGGGTTCCATTTGTGCCTTGTTAGTTCAGACTGGAGAACTCTAAAACTCTAAAGTAGAGTTTCTAAACTTTGGCAACTTGAAGATGTGTGGACTTCAAACTCTGGAAGCTGAAGTCCATACACACTTTTCAAGGTTGAGAAACACTGTTTTAAAAACATCTGGCTAGGTTTGAGATGAACTATTTATATATTGAGAACCTTAGGTGGGCCCTGATCCTCTTTTTAAAGCCCCAGAGCTCTCAGGAATAGTACATGATAGATTGGTAGATTTGGAAGGGGCTAGAAGAATCATTAGGTGCAATTGTTTGCAATGTGTAGGAAAATAAGTTAAACCATCTGTGTACATAGCTGTCCAGGTTCTTAAAAACTCTAGATCTAGAGAATAAAAACAGAGATTTGTGAGTTGATTTAACATTAATGCCTGTGAAAACATAAGTGCAGCTCATATTCAACTCTCCAGTAAAAACAAAGCTTTTGGTGGTGTCATTGCCCTGCCCACTGCAAACTTTGTCCAGCTTACCCCGTCCTCTCTCCTCCAAATGCTCCCAAAAAAGGCTGCCCTTTTTTGTACAGAAGGATGACTTTCCAAATTAAATGGAAGGTTGTCCTTTTCAACCAGTACACTGGGACCTGGCAGGTGGTACGCAACCATCCTTGAAAACTAGCGGGGGAGGGGAATGAGCAGCACCGCACAAGCCTGAGTGAGAGATGGCTGGAGCTGCAGGGCTGTCAGGTCTCAGCGGAAGCACCAGGATCAGCACTTCTTTGGGGCTGTCAGGGCTCAGTGGAAGCACCAGGATCAGCGACAGGCTCCAGCTGGAAAGCAGCACTGATCCTGGTGCTTCTGAGCCCAGAAGAAGCGCCGATCAGCTGGAATGTTGCAGCATCTCCAGGCTCTTGTGATTTACATTCAGATGCTTGGCAACTTTCATATTTATGACGGTCACAGTGTCCCAGGGTCATGTGAAGTGACCAAAACCTGCTGCAACCACCCAGCAGACAGGGGGAATAAAAATCTAACACCCTCCACCACCACCCCCGCTGCCAATCCTCAACAGAAATGCTCACAACTATGAAAGCCACGGACAGGAGGAAGATCATCGCCAGGCAGGCAGGCAGGTGTCTTGTTTGGCTGTGGCTTGGGGGGCACTTTTTTCAGTACCATTGTAACTTCGAACAGTCACTAAGCAAACTGTTGTAAGTCGAGGACTACCTGTACTTCATCACTTTTTTCCTTTTTTTTTTTGGCCATCAAGTTTTTGACACCTTGCTAGGCGACTGGTGGTACTCGGATGTTGCCATATCTTAAAAGTGGTACAATGGGTGAAAAGGTTGAAAAGCCCTGCTCTCTGTTATCCGATAAACATTCAAATAGTCATGTAAACATGAAGAGACAAATCAAAACTCACTCCACCAAAATGCTAATCATCCTTAATTACTAATTAATATATACTCAGTTAAACACTCCAGGGGTAATTCATACAAATGGGCATATTTTAAATAGCAACAAAATTGCATCACAACTAAATCAAAATGTTTTTCCAGCAGCAATTATCTCTGAAACATCCCTGTTGGATTCACTTGGTCTGAGCCCAGAGTTTGCCACTTTAAACTCAGAAGTAGCCAAAATAATTTCCAGAAGATATGGTCAAAAAAGTCAAGAGGACCAACATTACGATGTGATCAACATTACGATGTGATCAACATTACGATGTGATCAACATTACGATGTGATCACTGTTACCTTTTCTCTAAATCTTCTGGGAACCAGCCTCCTTTCCTTTTGAAAGAAATCAATTCATTTTCCAGTTCTATCTTTATCTTTAAAAATTGTTACTGATCCTCACATGAAATTAGCCAGGAAATGAACCATCATTTTTTTTAATTAAAAGAATCATATTGCCAGGCCCTCATTAGGCAAACACATTCCAAGTTTTGAAAAGATACTGAAATCTTTCAGTGATTAATTTCTGTTCCTGAGGAGAATTATTTTTTTTGGATTTTATTAGCAGCCAGAAAATGGGATTATCTAAGACATTGTTTCATGAAAAAAATGTCCAAATTATAGTGAATGATTATATCACTGAAGCAAGTGATGCTACTAGTGGACACTGATCCAAATATACTCATTGGGCATATTGCCTATTAATATATTTAACCCTATCAGTCACTAACCCAGTTAAATGTCTTTCCAGTAGTTCTGGCACTGGATAATTCAGTTTAGTGAGTCAACCATGTCCAATAATCTCCATCAACTTTCTCCAGGACCCCAAGCAGTGGTCTGAAAATATTAGTACGACTTCATGGCAACCCATAGTCATATTACTGTTAGCCAGAGAAAAAATCATAATCAATAATCAATTGATCATTTTTGTAATCACAGACTACAGGGTATACTTTGAGCTGCAATGGAGAGATAACCTTTCCATTGGCTCTTACTCTGAAGGCTAAGTGTGGAAGGTGGGTTGTTGTACTAATTGGATGCTAATTAGGGTAGCTAATTTAACCTTGGACAGGACTATTCCCTAATGATGGGCTCCAGTATGAGCCTGAAAATTTAGAAGAATAAACTTTTGGTCCAGTGATCCGAGTTAGATTGGTTCCTGCAACGTTATCCTGGGATACGTGTACTAAGCATTATTTGCAGGACTAGGCCTGTTTTTGGTTAATGTAAGGCAGAGGTCTTCAAACTCGGCCCTTTTATGACTTGTAGACTTCAGCTCCCAGAATTCCTCAGCCAGCATGTCTGGCTGAGGAATTCTGGGAGTTGAAGTCCACAAGTCATAAAAGGGCCAAGTTTGAAGATCCTTGATGTAAGGTTTTGAGAATTTAGTTGACTGCCTCAGATGACCCAGTTGTGGAGTTCCCACAATGCATTAAACCCTTCTTTGATCCAGCTAAGCCAACTGTAGGTACAAGACCCATCAGTTTTAATAAATATAAATAGCATCGTTGTTTCTTTAGACAAGCTGCCTGGTATGATTTGATTAAACCCAACCTGAAAGGAAATATTGGAAGACAATTTCCTAGATTCCACCAGCTTTAGAATTCTACAGTGGTCTCCCAAGTGAGTTCTAACCAGGTCCCATCCTGGTTAGTTTTTTAAGATTAGCCCATACGGTATCATCTAATTGCTGCCGTCTGCTGGATGTCCCCTCTTTGAAGGAAATCTGCAAAAATTGTTAAAGTTTAGTTACCACTCATATGTTCCAGAAAGTCCTAGGAACATCCCATCAAAAGGGAGCCTTTTGAAATGCTCTTAAATTTTAAGTACATGTAGTCCTTGATTTACATAGACCCATGGAGGTGCAATGGTTAGAATGCAGTACTGTAGGCTAACTCACTGTTCACTCTTAAGAGTTCAATTCTGAATGGTTCAAGGTTGACTCAGCTTTCCATCCTTCCGAGGTCAGTAAAATGAGGACTCAGATTGTTGGGGGCAATATGCTGACTTTGTAAACCGCTTAGAGAGGGCTGTAAACCACCATGAAGTGGTATATAAGTCTGCTATTACTACTGCTATTCTCAGTCATCCAGGTCATGGTTGTCTCAAAGGTGCTTTTTCAAGAGGCAACTGGACTTTGTTTTTTCTTGGAAGACTTTTCACTTCTCATCCATGCTGAACTGAAGAAGCTTCTTGGATGAGAAGTGAAACGTCTTCAAGGAAAAACAAGGAAGTCTCTTGAAAAAGCATCTTTGGGACCTCTGAAAACCTGTTTCTACTTCCAAAGTATGTAGGATTGTGGGGATACACACCAGGGGATGTTTATTTAAATTTCAATGATTTTAACTAATTTGCTTGCAATATTTTTGGTTTGGATACTTTAGAAATTGAACATCTTTACACAGAGGGGTCCAAGCTTGGCAACTTTAAATCTTGTGGACTTCAACTCCCAGAATTCCCCAGCCAGCAGTCCACATTTATATGGAAGTAACTTTTCTATGCTTTCTTATCCCACTCTACTTTCCATCCTAGACTATATGCAGTAAGAGGAGAAACTGGAACATATATGAAATTCTCAAGTGCCAAAGTTTGCCCCTTCACTGCTTGCAAAGCTTTAATTTGTTGACTTAGTAACAGCATTCCCCCTTGAAGTATAAGTGGATGGCATGTTCTCAGCCATCTTTCTCATGCAAATTGACCTATTTTTTATATTAATTTGATGACTGCAGGCTCAGGATTTCTTTTAAAAGGGCTATACTGATTAGCTTATGCTACATATCATACACAAAGGTTCATAAGCCACAGTAACTGTACATATCTCATCACATTCTAATCCAGAACTACAGAAACCATATGATAATTTCAAATGCTATGTTTGGGATCAAGGTGAGAAGGCCACTACACATAAAAGTATCATGATGGATGTTCACCCAATCATTTTACAACCAACCTTAAGTTTTCATGATTGGGTTGAAATTCAAATGGGTGAAAGGCTCCATGAGGAGAACTAAGAAATGATGTCATTTAATTGGGTCATAGCTCAATTTGCTAGACCTCAGGAACATCTAAACATCCACAAATTCCTCATTCAATTTCAAAATGGAGAGATTCCAAAACACATATTTGGTCCAAGATGGAAACCGCAGGTTGAAGCAACTGGAAGCCTGTCAGGGTATTTTACATCTATATTTACAGTAAATAAAAGGTCAGGAACGCACTAACATCATGAGGTAAATTGTCAGGTAAATCACAGAAAAGCATAGAGAGCACACAGAAGAAAAAGGCGGGAAAGAGGGAAACTCCCCTTTTACACCCAGCAACCAATCATAATATAGATTGCCTCATGCAGAAGCCCACACTTTCCAACCAATCAACTACATCTGTGTGTTCTGGCCCATTTTACTCTTTACTGTTCCAGCTATTAAACATCTTAACAAAGACTCTTTATAGCAGTATTTCTCAAGGTTGGCAACTTTAAGATGTGTGGACGGCAATTCCCAGAATTCCCCTGCTAGCATGCTTTATATAGCAATGAGTGAGAGATTGTGGAAGCCTGGAAGAGAAATGAAAGGAATGTTAGACATATGCAGTAAGGAGATAGGAAGGAAGTTTGTTGGTAGCTTATCTCATAAACAGCAACTATATTCAGATGATAAGAAGCTTAGGAAAAATCTAGTTAAAATTCCCAAGAGTCCCTAAATTCATGAACTTTTCTAATAAAAAGAGTTGGAAATATCTTTTGCAGTTTCCAAGATTTTGTACTTACACCTAATGCTAGTATTAAAGACACATGAATGAGGTTAGTATAATTCTATTCTCCAAAGCACCTGAAAGCAGGACAAGAAGCAACGGATGGAAACTAGTCAAGGAGAGAAGCAATCTAGAACTAAAGAAATTTCCTGACAGTTAGAACAATTAATCAGTGGAACAACCTGCCTCCAGAAGCGGTGAATGCTCCAACACTGGAGGTTTTTAAGAAGAGACTGGACAGCCATTTGCCTGAAATGGTATAAGGTTTCCTGCCTGAGCAAGGGGTTGGACTAGATCAGGGGTGTCAAACTGCCGGCCCGCGGGCCGGAGCGTCACGGAGAAACCGCGCCCATCCCATTGCCGGCAATGGGAAAAAGTTCCGATACGTTGCGCGACGTCATGTGACGTCGCGAGTTTGACATGTCTGGACTAGATGATCTCCAAGGTCCCTTCCAACTTATTATTATTATTATTATTATTATTATTATTATTATTATTATTATTATTATTATTATTATTATTATTATTATTTCCTAAATGGTAATCCTGAAGTTACAATCGTTTGTTTAGTCACCATTTGGAATTACAACAGCACTGAAAAAGTGACTTATGATTGTTTTTCACATTTGGCATACTTGGCAACTGCCATGTATTTATGGCAGTTGCAGTGTGCTGGGGTCATGTGATCACTTTTTGTGACCTTCCGGCAAGCAAAGTCAATGAAGAAGCCAGATTCATTTAACAGCCATGTTAATAACTTAACAACTGCAGTAATTCACTTGTATAAATACTGTGGCAAGGAAGGTCATAAAATGAGGTAAAACTCAACTACTATTCCATCTAGCAGTGGAGATTTGGGGCTCAATTTTGGTCATAAGTTGACTATCTGTACAGATTCTGTTGGTGGTATGACACTGTTTGCAGAGACTGAACAACATTGTGTCATCCTTTGACAAAAAATGTGAAAGTCAAAAGGAATCCAAATGTCCTGGAAGTTTAATTATTCATGAGGATATACATCGTGCGTAAAAGCCCTTATGAAAATTCAATATAAGGAGAAAAGAGCTCCGGTTTCAACTTTCTATGGAAAGATGGGAGTTATAATGTAACCCCTAGAGAGAGAAAGGATAAAAATCAAATGCATTTATAGTTGTTACAAAAAAGATTGGAAGTTACATATTTTGTCTTTTTTCTTTTTTCTGTTTATCTCCTTTTTTTTCATTTATTTTTCACCACTTTTCCATTTCTTTTCCCTTTGAATTTTTTTTATTCTGTAACAATTTCTTTAATAATTTTTTTTAAAGGAATCTTGAGAAACAGTAAAGCCATCGATTTGTTTTAAAAACAATAATAAATGATGCCCTTGCCCTAAGAAACACAGCAAGCTAGACTTAATAAGCCCAAAAGGGCTGGTTTAAACTGGTATCCTATGCCCTCTTGATGAAAAAGAGGCCCCAGTGAACTCCGTGGAATTTACTTTTGAACAGATATCTATAAAACTGCACTTTTAATGGATGGATGGTTTGTATGTGTACGTGCAGAGATATGCATTCTGTCAATGATCCACTGTTTGAGGAAATTCTGCATCAGCCAGCATCCATATGGTAACTCTTTGCAGTTCTCCAAAAGTGCAGATGCTTTTTAGAGCAGAGCATCTGATGTTCACAGTATGCTATTTCCGAAGTTGTCAGCTCTGTGTTTTTGACAGCATGGGATCCGAGGCTTATGTTCCGTGTAACATCACTGTACATTCAGCTCTGCTCAGAGCAGGCAGGTTGTCTTCCTTTGAAAAAGCAACACATTTTAACAAATGCTGTTTTGGGAGGGAGAGATGGATCTTTTATTCAAACTAGTAAAAGGACTTGAGCCTTGACAAGCAAAGGCTCAAGCAAATTTGAAAAAATAGCAGCAGAAAAAATATACTTTGTCCTTAAGTTATGACTAATGAAGATTGCCCATTACAGTTGTAAGTTGTAACAGTCGTAAAATGGATCATCACATGATCAACCTGATTTTACAATTTTCTTCGAGCAGTCGTTAATCATACACAGCAGTTATAAGTGCAAATGCCATTTATTTCCTTGGAGTGGTTTTGATGAAAACCTGAAGTGCTGGTTTTCAGCAAAACCGTTATAAAATGTGGTCATGTAATTGTGGGACACTACAAAGGGCCATAAATATGGCCAGGTTGCAGCTACAGATAGTCCTCGACTTATGACCACAATTTTGCCCAACATTTCCATTTATAACACAAAGCCCTTATAAACAGAAGAACACTGACGCTGACATCCCCTAAACGCCACTGAAGATGTTACCTAGCCTGGTAATGAAACATTCAGAAACCAACCCACAAGCTTGGAGAACAAACCTTCACCCTCAGGAATAAAAAAGGTAAAGGTTCCCCTGCACATGCGTGCTAGTCATTTCCAACTCTAGGGGCCAGTGCTCATCTCCATTTCAAAGCCGAAGAGCCAGCGCTTGTCCGAGGACATCTCTGTGGTCATGTGGCCGGCATGACTAGACACCAAAGGCACACGGAACGCTGTTACCTTCCCACCGTAGTGGTCCCTATTTTTCTACTTGCATTTTTACGTGATTTTGAACTGCTAGGTTGGCAGAAGCTGGGATGAGTAACAGGCGCTCACTCTGCTACGCAGCACTCGGGATTCGACCCGCCAAACTGCTGACCTTCAGATTGACAAGCTCAGTGTCCTAACCCACTGAGCCACCGCGTCCCTCAGGAGTAGGAAGAGCTAAAAATGTCAGTTTGTGGTTGTTTTTACATCATTCTGCGGGACTGCTGATCAGCACATTAATAAGTTCAGAACAGACATCATCCTTCTGTCTTTGAGAAGAGGAGGTTCCTTCATCTCTGAGACTTTAAACTGGCCCTTGACTTTGTCAACTTTTGGAGAGCTCTGATTGAAGCCATTAACCCTTTGCTGGCCCCATCCTCAAGGTTTCCTTGGCTTTTCCATTTTAACCTCTTGTCAGCAACCTCCTCCGTCTCATTATGTTGTATTCTATGGGAACGAAAATCTCCTTTCCAGGAAGTTGGAAATACTTCTTTATCTCGCAGTGCCTGGGTATTATTACTTCAAAGCAGGTGGAGAGAGGGGAAAAAAAGAAGTATGGAGAGAAGAATAATGCCAGAATGTTAAATACTAGTTACTGCTCAATCATATTCCTCTGTATACGTTGTTACATGTACACACCCACACCTTTCCTGGAGAAGAAAGCACACCAAAGTATATCTTTGTATTTCCCTGACAGCAGTTTTGGGGAAGTGTTACCAGTAAATTAGGGCAATGGCAGAGGTAAATGAAGTTTTGAAAACACCTTCCGCAGCACAGCAATCCCACTCTGTATTAAAGTGCCATTAAACTATTGCATAGGAAAGTTTGGGAAACCTGGATTACAGATCCATTATGTAAGTCGTTCAATTTCTTTTCTTACGTCCACATTAGGACTGAGCAGGGACATTGAAGTAGGGTATCCTAAAACATCAAGATAAAGCCAATGACTGTGCAACCGAAGTCTCTCCCATTTTTAGATGTGTCTCGTGGAATGATAACCTAATAATTATAACCCCTCGTGCCTAACCATCCCTCTCCCTTCTCCCCACCACTGGTCCACAAAGCCAGAAACGCTGGGGGACTCTGTGTTTAGATTACAGAAAAAATAAAAATCTGCCCCTTTCAACCATTTTCTGTATATGAGACCTGATGTGTCAAGTACAAGGAATCAGGATCACAAGTTAAGGTCAGCACTAAATTAGTGCTGGATAAGAGTCAACAGAACTCTGAAGGATGCGGGGGGGGGGGGGGGGGGGGCTGGACTTGAATGCTTGTGGCAATATAATGACCCCAGACTGATAACTCCCTTAACTCTGTGTTGTGTAGTGGGTTTCTTGGAAGCAGGAGGCAAGACGAGGGTTCAAACAGAAACATTACTTTATTGTAGTAACAGGAATAGAACTGAGAACAGAGGCTTCTACACAGCTACTTATACGGTTGGCCAGTAGGCAGCAGCCAATAGATTTAAAGGAACCTATTTCCACCCCAGAGCCAACCAATGATCATCCTGGAGACTGTATGTCTGGGCAGCCAACGACCGTTACACAGACACCCTAATTAAGCAATCTCAAGCAGCATTCAAAGACACTGAAAATAGTTCAAGTCAAAGGCCCAATACATTACACCCCTCCCTCCAGTCTCTGTCCCTTCTTCCCCTACAGTATGATAGGTTTGGTGATTCTAAAACATTTCATGAAAAGCAGGGAAAACCCAACCCTATCAACAAGCAATGAGCTATATCTTCCTCCAAAGTACTGCCCCTGGGCAGAGTTTGTAATCTTGTGTTGTTTCCTCAAGAGATCTCTCTCTCTTCAGCTCTCCACCCAAATTGAATGAGTTGGCACACCAGACTTTGAGGAACATTTCATTCTTTCTCATGGTTCTTTTCCAAGCCTACCACTGTGACTTGGCATGTGTTTAGAAAATCATTGATATAAGCATGTTCAGCATAGAGAAATAAATAAAAGACTCTTTCTGGAACATCTGCTTTAAGGCATCACTCTTTTTTGCCAAGAAAATGTCTCTCCTGGTTTTGAAATGTAGATGTATCTTGATCACACACGGAGAATAAGAGGACACAGCAGGCATAATCCATGTTCTTCCTAGTTTAAACTTTCTTAAAGTGGATTTTCATCTATATCTCTATATCTATCTATAAATTTTGGGTAAGGGAGGGCTTCTGAAATGTTGAGGCCATGTTATCTCAGGGTGTTTATTTATTATCCTGCCTATTTTTTTATAAATAACTCAAACTAGCTCCTGCCTCCTTCTATTTTCCTTACAACCACCACCCTGTAAGGTGGGTTAAGTTGAGAGTGAGTGATAGGCCCAAAGTCACCCAGTCGGCTTTCATGCCTAAGGCGGGATTTACAGTCTCCTGGTTTTCAACCTGATGCCTTAACAACTAAACCAAACTGGAGATTTATAAAGGAGAGTGTAATTTTCCATTCTGATTGCTTTATGGACAAAGTTATGCCTCCTTCAAGTGAAGACTCAGGAAAGATTAGACCATGAAGCCAACCAAGAAAATTCTCATATGATTCTCCAAAGAGGCACAGCCCAACTCCAGCAGGGGAAAAAGGTTGGAATTGTTATAGAGCAGTGTTGGCGAACCTTTTGGAGACCGAGTGCCCAAACTGCAACCCAAAACCCACTTATGTATCATCAGGCACCGGGTAGGTGTGGTTCATTGGGTGGGCGTGGCCCATTGGGTGGGTGTGGCCCATTGGGTAGGCATGGCTGTGGTGGTAACAGCAGACTGGGTGGGACTAAAAGGTTTAATCAATTAATTCCAACTTTGCAAGATCTTTTTTCGCGAGAAGTTGAAATTGATTGATTGATTGAACCTTTTTTTTTTTTGCACACGGCAGCAAAGGCCTAAAGCGAAAAGGTTTTATAAAACCCAGCTGAAAGCCTAGGACTGGGGTGATGGCGCACGTGCCTACAAAGAGGACTCTGTGCCACCTGTGGCATACATGCCATAGGTTCACCACCACGGTTATAGAGCCTCCCTGCTTTTTAGGCATCTGTAAAAGTATGAATCTAGGAATTTCACAGGAATTGAGTCTCCTTGGCAACTTAACCTTTTTTTTTTTTAGTTAAGCAATGAGCTCAATGGTCTCCAAAATATGCAAAGACAGGAGAATGGTTAGGGAGAGAGTGAAGTGTGATCCTTGATGGACCCTATTCACTAGGTACTATGTTAAATACCTCACAAAAATGCTTGATTCATGCCTCAATCTGAATCAAACTCCCAATCTTTGAAGGATCTTTTGGAATTTAAGTGACAATAGGTCAGGAAGCAGGAAGGTTTCCTCTGGGGCTGCTTGTATTAGCTTATCCTAATTGACCATTTGGAACATCAATCTCTTCTCATCTATGGAAAATCTCAGCCATCCAGAATATGGTTGTGCCAAAGGTGCTTTTTCAAAAGGTAACTGGACTTTTTTTCTTTGCAGACATTTCAATTCTCATCCAAGAAGCTTCTGAACTTCTCAGAACTGAGGAAGCTTCTTGGAGAAGTGAAACACCTTCAAGGAAAAACAAAGTCCAGTTGCCTTTTGAAAAAGCATCTTTGGGATATCAATCTCTTCTTTTTTGGTTTGTATGTATGGTTTTGTGATGTAGTCCAGGTTGCCAGGAGGGAAGAAGCGCATTCCAGAGGAGCAAACAACAGTGTAGGAATTTGTGTAGGAAAAAGAGTGTTAAGATGGCTCCCCCCCCCCCCAGTAGTTCTCATGCATGTTTAATGGTCTAGTAGTCTGTTTTGGTTTGGCAAGATTTTTGCCTACTGTTGGGTGAAGAACAATAAAGGAAACTGCTTAGAAGAACCTCAACTAACATAGCCTTGGCTAAACTGCATGCTGTGTTAAATGAAGGCTTGGAGAACTTAGAAGTGGCTTTTTGACTAGAGGCAATGATGGACTTTAAAAATTCCAGCATGCAGTTGACCTTTGGGTGGCAAATGCTTAGGTCTTCACAAACGTTTTTCCTGTTATTTACGCATGGCTTAAGGTGGGATGCTTTGGATATATTAAAACATCTGCCAGAGTCTCAGAATCACCAGTCCACTTAATTTACAGGTTACAGACTCGGAAAAACCTCTCCATACCTATGTATCCAACCTACATATCAAGGCAGTAAAAGCAAAGCTTGCAATCAGTTGGAAGAAAAGGGAAATTATCTTAAAATCTGCAGAGCAGTTGAGAAATTTGGCTACATTTCTTTTGAGACAATAGCACTGATAATTGTTCCTGCCCAGAAAGTAATTTCTCCCTCATGGCTACCAGGCATCCAGATATTTAAATTCAGAAGTTGAATTTAATGTTCGATTGAGTCAACCTCCACCCCTCCATATTAATCCAAATTAATCCCTTTAACCTTAGAATGTAGGATTCTAAAACAAGCTGGACTTTCAACTGAGACTTAACAATATTAAAATATGAGAAAAGGAAACTCTTTTGACCCAACTAGATATGGAAATCACTGCCTAGAATCAGTTCTGATTTGGGAACTGAAGATTCCCAGGAGATTTGATAAGTTTCCAACAAAATCTTTTACAATTTATCAAAGAGAAATTCAGCCTAGAACCAAGGAGAAATTTTCTGACAGTGAGAGCAATTAACAAGTGGACCTGTCTCTTCTCTTCCACTTCCAGCACATAAATATATAACATCCTTGTGAAATCAAGATTGTAGAATGCTAGAAAAGAATCACTACCCAGTAGCATGGATTATTTATAGCAAGACTTTGAAGCAGATTTCAAACCATTACCTTTATTTTTGTGCAGTGATGTTTATTTCAAATCAAAGAATCAAAAAGCTGCAGTGGTACCCATTCAGTATACCCGAGAAGCTTCAAATCCAAGTTGTACTACAACATGAATCAGTTGTTTTATTTCTCAAAGTGAAGTCCTTAGGAAAATCAACTAACATGTAATTGTCCTTTGGAATAATTGAGCTCCCAATGCCACTGTGATACAACTTGGGAGACAGGAACATTTCAATCATGTTAGCTTCAGTTTTCCCCCCTCCCTCCGAGAAACCACAACCGGTTTTGTACACTCCCTTTGTATTTCAGGAATAGCATGCCACCATCTGGACTAAATACTTAAGTCACTGAGTTTCCTTTGGAGCTTCTGGTTTCAGATTTTCCACTTCCTTGTCATCAGGTTTTGCAGGCTTCAGGTCATCTGAGGTATTCTTGAGTGCAGGAACAAAGGGTCCCACAAGCCAGGACAACGGAGTATTCTGTAGCACATAGTCCAAGATATCATCTACATACTTCAGGGCCATGCTGGCCGTTTTCTTGCTTTGAATCAAAATGTTGCTAGAAAGATCTTTGAAAGAATGAACACCAGTAAATGTAGCTTGAAGTTCCTCAATACTGTGGAGAGCCAACTCAATATTCTGCTGAAAGATACCAGGCAGACCTTGGATGCTTCCTATCAAGTTCATGTATGCCATCTGCAATTGTTCAGTGATGTGGTAACTCATGGCCAAGGTATGAGATTCCATCTGTGAAAAGAAATGAACCAATAGATATTTTAACTTCTCAAGAATGACCTTACAATTATTACATCAAGAACTCATGTTTTCTTGGTCTCAACTATGACTTTAAATCCAGCCGTACCTGCTGGAGCTTCTCCTTTTCTTCCTGGGGTATCTGAAGGATATCTTGCTTTTTATGCTCTATCTAGTGGACAAAAAAAGGAATTGTTTTAATACAGCTTTCTTTAGAGCAATACAATTTACTTTGCCATCAGAAAGATAATGACCAGAGCAAGCTATCCATCCCCTTGCAAATATCTCAAAGCGCTAAATAAATAAATACAAATATTTATCAGTTGGAGTCTCCACTTCAAACTTAAACAAATGCAAAAATATAATTTTTCAGCCATTTTTCTGCTTTTTTCTTTGAATGGAATCTGGCAACCATGATTTGCCTTGAACAATTCACAAAAATACCAATTTTGGGGTTAAAGACAAAACAGGGCAGCTACTTTCCAAATGAAAAAAAAAAAAAGGCAAATCATTTTGTTGTACTAAAAGTCAAGTTTAGATATCTAATCTTAAGCTTCGTATTCCACCATCTTTCTAGTACAGCTTCCCTTTTGTTTTATTATTTCCATTGAATAAATCAATTCCCACGTACATAGCAGGGTAAGCTTATGTCTTATAGCTAGCTTATAGGCTAGTTTATGTCTCGGCACATCCCAAAATGTCTAAGCTCCTTTCCAGGTGTGTCACACAAAGTTCAACATTCTATTGATCTGGCAGAAAAACGTGTACTTTTTGTGTATTTACTGTCCCTGTGCCCCAACAGCATGAGTTGCTTATACCACAAACGAAACATAGTTAAGGAGGGATAGGGCTGAAGAACATTTCATTCCATATTCAATAAAAAAAATTGGGGTGTGGAGCTGAATTCTCCTACCTGCCCAATGACTTGATGTAATTGGCTGAATGTATTTTGGATGTTTTCTCTGGCAGCTTCCATTTTCATGACAGCATACTTGTAGGCACGATGCTGGAGTTTAGCTGACAGGGAACCAAGCTGCACAAAATAACCTTGGGATTTAGGTGGTAGCTCAATCCCTTCTGCTGTAGATTGTGCTATTTTAGCTGCAGAATAGAGTTAAACACGTTACTTCTCTGAAACATCTGCTCAGGCTTCAACACAGGGAAGCCATTTTCTTTTCTTTTGAAAAGAGCAATATTCACAAAAGATAACGGAGTGAGGTTGGGAGTATTGCAAATGCTGACTTCCTATGAGCAAAACTGACCTCAGAGAACTAAGATTAGAGATGTTGGAGTAAAACTCCTGGCTTACCAAGTTCTTCATCGGTCATTGGTAGATAGTGATCCAACAACACTTCCGATTTCTCCAGTACTGCTTCTACCCCACTTACGGCGAGTTTACCCATTCTTGTATCTATGATCATCTCTTTGCCATCTTGTACAACTTTGGCAACTGCTTCTTTTACATCTGCTACTTTGGAGGACACAAGTTCCTGTGTCTCAGTAATAACCTACGGAGATACCATTAAACAAACAGCAACATTCAGTGTCTTGGGAACTGGACTAATGAAATACTAACCATTATTTGCTTAAGAATTACTCTGTGTAGGCAAAAAAAAATCATCATTGTCAGAATGCTATATTTGGAAAACAAGCAGTATGTCCCTCTATTGCTTTTTGGACTCAATTTACTTTATAGTTAACTCCACCAGCTGCTACTGTGTTCCAAGCTATCAGATCCAATCAAATCAATCAACACAGTGCTGAAATCAGATTTCACACAAGTTCTCATCCCCTGAGCAAGCGGCTTCTAATTTTATATCCAAGTGCATTTTTGAATCTTTTCTTCATGCTCTTGATCGGAAATAAGAACATTGGATTACTATACCCAGAATCCCCAATGTAAGGCAATTTTAAGACATGTTGGAGTTGCACTACCAAACCTCTAGAGGGCACTAGATTTATCACCCCATCAAAGATGATATTAGAAGACAGAAGTAAAAATAAGATACTCAAGTTTACCTGGTCAGCTGTTTGGTGGAGGAATGGAAGGTTCTCCTCCAGTTTATCCAAACCCTTGGAGGCATAGTGGCTAGCTGCTGAAACTACAGAGATGTAGACTTTAGCTTATAGGTTGCAAGTCTTTTGCCATAACATCCAAAAAGTATTAACTATTTTTAGAATTCTGATCACTAAATAATTGTTTGCTCCAACTGAATCTTCCTTTTTCCCTATTTATTATGTTCCACTTAAATTTCTCATGGTATAAATTTCTGCAAATTAAAATGTGTTGCACTTTACAGAAGAATGATTCCAGGAGTACATTCATTTATTCATTCCTTTGTTTTTAGATTTATATGTTGCCCACCCCACAAAGAGGTGACAATGGATGGCTTACAAACATTAATGTGGACCTCAGAGTCCTATTTCAAGAAATGTTGTACCCTGACACACAATTCCTACAATTCGGAAACCATCAAAAGCATTCCTAAAGGACAGAAATTACAACACCCATGAGTAAATACAGATTCTCTGGGGAAACCCCCATACTCAGTAGGAGAAGAGAGGAAGAGATAACCAATTCCTGGAGTTGGGAAGGATCACTCAAATCTTTCTGCTCAATGCAGAAATCCACATTAAAGGGGGCTATCTAATCTCCAGAAGATGGTAGAGGACAGGAAGGCCTGGAGGAACATTGTCCATAGGGTCGCGATGGGTCGGACATGACTTCGCAGCTAACAACAACAACATCTAATCTGCCCTGGAGGATGCCCCACTGAAGAGGAGTCAACCACTTTTCTGGGTTATTGGTTTCACTGTTGAGATATATGCAGGACTTCAACAATGCATATATACCAATAGATAGAATCCCACACATTACATAAGTAAACCAGTCCCAAAATCTACAGTAAAAATAAGCCCCAAAGACTTACTGTCTCTTCGTACAAAAAAAATCTCGAGAATGAGAGCAGTATCTTACCTTGGGGCTCAAGTTTACTCAGAAAAGGTTGAGCACTATTCATAGCCATCTCAGAGACTTGCTTCACACTCTTCTCTGCCAAATCCAGGACTACTTTAACATAGGGGTGGTTCTCTTTAGTTGAGGTATAAACAGAAGCTGCCATTTCATAAGTGGAGCTAACAAGAGGTAGGTTGCTGGCTCTTGAAAGAACATCCTTTGGGATATGATACGAAATAAAGTTAGAAAATAAATCCAGTTCTCAGTTGTATCTGTGGCTAATATCTATAAAGACAAGTTTTACTTGAATACCCTCCACCTGTGTTGGGACTATAACATCCAGCCTGTATAATCAGTAACCCTTTTAGTAGAAAATTCTGGAAATTGTCATTTGAAAACCATAAAGGCACACAACTGACACACGGGTTTGGACACAATTGTGTTAGCAGTTCCTTTAAACCAGGGATCCCCAGCTTTGGCCAATTTATGACTTATGGACTTCTGGGAGTTGAAGTCCACAAGTCATAAAATGGCCAAGGTTGGGGATCTCTGCTTTAGACAATATTTCCCTCCAACCACACTGGGTCATTCACAACATTTTAGCATTTGTTGGTCTAGGCACCAAAAATATACAATATGTAGATTATTATAGCAAGCAGCTATCTAATGTATTATGCTTTGGAATTCGTAAATTAAACCACAACCAGCCAACCAATTGTTGTCTCAATACTCAATATAGATTAGCACGAAACACTGCACAAAACACTGTGACACAGAGAGGTCGCATAATGCCCACTGGAATCAATATGCCTTCAGATACCATGCTTCGTATCTATGAGGCTTTTTGTCCACAGGATTAAAAAAAAAAGATAAGAGATTTAGAGAGTTAAACAGAAAATAAGAGAGTAAAATAGAAAGCTGGCATTCCATAAGAAAACTCTACCATTACTATTATGAAGTACTCTTTTGCATCATATAAACATACTCTACAGATTGGAATGAGTTTCCTGAAGGAACTATTCAGCTTTTGAACCATGGATGTTTTGCAACTGGTCACACCCACCCCATAACAGGCATTTAATGACTAGCTGACTCAGGAATTCTGGGAGTTGAAGTCCATGAGTCATAAAAGAGCCGAGGTTGCCTACCCCTGGACTAGGCAATCTTCTGGTGGCAGCCATTTTTGTGAGTGTCCCTATTCCTTGCTCTCAACATGCTAAAATATGACCCCAACCCACAAGCTGGACTACCTGTTCCAAGAAGAAAATGCCCCCATTAAATGGCAATGCCAAGGATTCAAATAAGCCTTGATTGCTAGTGTTAAGTTTAGTATGTTTTGGCACTTAGGAAAATTCTCATTGCAGAACGGAAGAGAAATAGCAGAGAAATCTTATGAAAAAACTGCTGGCATTCCAGATCAGAAAGACACTTAGGACAGGCCATCTCTTCTGCCTTGCATATTTCAGGGTTTCCAAGATACTGACTTCAAAAGACTTAAAAGTTGTCGCTTTTCATTGCCATCTACTAGTTGCCTTAATTTTTGCAGCCCACTTGTGTGTGTGGGGCGGGCATATTTGAATCAGTATAAACTGCTGGTGACCACCTAGATCAGGGTTGGGGAACCTTATGACTTGTGGACTTCAACTCCCAAAAACAGCCCAGGTTCCCCACCCCTGACCTAGATTAATTTCCCTGGAGTTTTCTTGGCAAGATTTTGGAAGTGCAAAGCAAGGTTCGCCCCCCCCTCCCCCTGCCTTTCTGCTTTGTGGATAAATCAGGACTAAAAATCTTGATATTCTGGTTTCTATATTGGTGCCTTAACCAGCACACCAAAATGGTTCTAGCCCTACATTTCAAACCATAAGAAACTTAGCAATCAATTGCGTTTCAATTATTTCAAAAGTGGAATAGACTGTTTCATATGCTTTGGAAGCGCTTCACGTTCCTAGAGCCTTTGGCGCAAAAAGACCTGGCTTTTGAATGATGGACTGAGGAATGCTGCTAAAAAAAACTTAACTGGGCTGAGAAAATTAATTATCTTTAATTAAAATTAAATAGCACAGTTGGGCTGTCTACATGAAACATCCTGTTTCTATCACATTAACTATTAACTTGGCATTAAAATCTAAATTGACCCTGCAATTTTATTATCCTATCAAAATTATATACAGGTGTCTACTGGTATTCATTAGTTTATAGCCACCAAGGACAAGCCTACCTGCGGTGTTTCATTATTCTCCATAGCTGAAGTCTGTTCCTCATTATTTCTGGGAGCCACTGAATATTCTGGCCTAGAAGGAAATATATATATATCCCTTAGTAACTCTCTCAAGATACCTGCAGCTGAATAACATTTCTCTATAGCTCTTGCTTCCACTTCACATCCATTGCAATAGGCAACAGCTCATGTGTGGCTTTTCCCAAGCATCAGATGCAGAGAAAGGAAAACCATGATTGTGGGGTTATTTTACAGCTGTGTGGGAAACCTGCTAAAGGAGAACAAGTGACAAGCTTATTATTGCACATCCCACTTTTTTACCATAACTTTTTAGAATTTTCTTTTCAGCGACTTTGGAAACTAAATAAATTCTTGAGAAGAAAGTCTGAGCAATATCAGAAATGGTTGAGGTTTGGAGTCTAGACTGGAAAGAACAAAAATTCTGGAAGATAGTTACCAAGGAATATACATGGGGGTGCCCATGTAATTCCCAGGGGGTCAAACTCAGCTTAATCTTATGTTATTCCACATCCAGATGATCTGTGCTTGGTTTTAGCTGCATTTTAAGGTACAACAGATAACCTGACTTTCCCTGTTTTGCCATCATGCAAGCATTGAATTTATTTCTAGAACAATTTAATATTTTTGTCATTGTTAAAAAGCAAATCTCAAAGAGCTGAGCTGCCAAGACAATGGAAGCAATGTTTTTATATTCTCAGAATATATCATACCAAGCATAAACCGTAATTGGGTTCACAAATAATGCTAAGGAAAAACAACCCAGACTGTTAACCCAATTAACAAATCTTCTTATATAATATTAAGCCTTAATTTGTTTTGACTTATATAAACCTGCAATTGTGCCATGGAAATCATGGTTTATAATTTAGCTTTGGGTAGGAATCTAGAAATTATGGCTTATTTTATAAGGTTAAATAAAACATGGCTTATCACAAGGCAGGAATCTAAGGAGTGATTCCCTTAATGAGTTGCAACCTTGCTTTATGATTTAGCAACATTGCTTTTACATTCCCAAGGCTAAAATAGGGCTAATTGTTCTATATAGAAGTTATCTAAAATACATGTAGTCTTATGTTACACTAGAGAATAAAAATGTAATCTGGTAAAACTTAATGATAAAATGCAAACATGTAAAAGTTGGGGTTTTTTAAAAAAAAAGTTTATTGAATAAATTAAAATTGACTTTACTAACCCATAAACTTAAGTATATATATTTCACAGGTTGAATTCATACAATACACTAACAAGCAGACTACATGTTGGCTTATAAATGTTCTATGAATTCACTCTTAGAAACTCTGGAGATAAAAGAGAAAGTGGAACTAGCATTCCTTGTTCACATAGCCCATATTATACAACATTAACAACATAAATACAATTATTAAAAAAATATTTTTAAAAAAAGTCTTACATTTTCTTAGTAGGAAGTTTCAAGATGGTCTTCAGCTCTTCCCAGAAAATCTTGTAGGGTAAATTAGCCAACTCCAGTTTCAGCTTATTTATACATCAGGTGAAGACCAAGCCCTCCAATTGACAGAACAGAGGACCAATGGGAACATTGCTTGCTCTGTCATAACCAATCAGTCAGCAAAAAGCAAGAAGGTGAGAAGGTCTCTTCAAGAAAATCTGACCTCTCCAGACAATGCCGTCAACTGAACAACTCATAATAAAAGCAGTAAGGGTTGGGTTCATACATTGGTTTTAATTATAATGCAGTTTGTTTAGTTTGGGTTTAACATGTTATGTGAACCCAATCACCCTAGTGTATAAAACATGGTCTGTAACAGCATGCTATATAGGCCAGATAGTAATGGTTGGTTTGAATAAGCCCTGCTTAAACTATGTCTCATCCGATGTGGTGACATGATAATTTCAGCCATGGTTTGTTTGGACATGGTTTGTTGAATATGTCACAATTAGTCTGTCCACATCTCAGGTAAATTATAAACCATGTTTCAGAAACCATAGTAGCTAATTTCACACAATGTGCTAAGCCAGATTCCAATAAAGTGAATAATGATTTAGTACAAGGATCTTTGAACTCTGAGGTGGTTGGAACCACTTGGATGTTAAATACATGCTCTGGGTATGCCATGATGGGCACCATCAGCACCAAACACTCATTAATGTAATAGTCATGTTTCCAAAGCTTGCTATCACTTTTACTTTCAAGATTGTCCCCAGAGCCTGAAATTATTCTTGGAAATGAAGATTATGTTCAAGACCGAGCATTGTTTTTCAGGATGCTAGCTTCCCAATTTTTAATAAAAGATCCTTTCAAAAAGGTAACACAGCTGGATATGGAGCTCAGCAGGTGCCCACAATATATCTGCACAATGGCATCCATAGCTATCTCAGCAGGGACTCACAACTTAGTATTCAGTGTAAACCAATGCTTTGAATAATAACATGATATTCCCCCTACCATAGGAGGGCTGCAAAATCTGCAGCAAAGAGAAGTAGACCACATGTGGGTCTAGTAATGTACACTAATCCAGATTCAACTTAGTTAACAGCAGTTTACTTTGAAAAGGATGGATTATTTTTGGGTCTAATCCCTTAAACACTTAGGCATCGGTCAGAGAATTTTTTGTCTTTGATTGATGGAGTTGATTTTCTTAGTAGGTTTAAGCCAATGGAATAGAAAGGGGGAAAATATACCTTCAGCAGTAGCACA
>JAKJMR010018179.1:174518-204853 GCA_024449315.1 Daboia siamensis | reverse complement strand
ATGCTAAGCATAATGCCTTTTGTAACGCTAATAAGCCTGGTAGGTGGTTGGCTTATTAATTAAGGAAGAAACAGAAATTACGTACTATAGATAAAATAGAATATAAAGGAAAAGAAGTCTATCAACAAAAATTGATTAAGAGAAGTTTCTTAGATTTTTACTCGAAATTATATTCTAGAGAAAACATACAAGTTTTAGATATAGATAAATATCTACAGGAAGCACATTTTCCTAGGCTTTCAAAAGAACAACAACTTGAGATGAACCACTTAATAACATCAGAGGAAATCTCTTTAGCTATTAAACAGTTGAAAGTGGGCAAGGCCCCGGGAACAGATGGATTAACAGCAATTTATTATAAAACATTGTTGGTTGAAATGATTGAACCTTTAAAGATGTTGTTTAATGAAATTCAGACTGGAGGAGCAGTTCCTCCATCTTGGAGGACAGCCTTTGTATCATTGATTCCAAAGGAGGATCAAGACCTTACTCAACCTAAAAATTATAGACCTATATCGCTTTTGAATATAGATTATAAGATCTTTGCTAAAGTATTGGCTAATAGATTAATGCAAGTTTTAAAGCAAATGATTCATAGTGATCAATCAGGATTTATATCTGGAAGGTATATGAAATATAATGTAAGACAAATTGTAAATTTGCTTGAATATTTGGATAAGAACAACCAAGTCCCTGCAGCATTGATATTTTTGGATGCAGAAAAAGCTTTTGATCAATTGAATTGGCAATTTTTATTTAGAGTTGTTGAGGAAATGAATTTTGGAGAAGGATTTTTACATTCTATTAAAGCTATATATCAACAACAAACTGCACAAATTATAATTAATGGGGGGTTAACAGAGATGTTTAAAATTGAAAAGGTACAAGACAGGGATGCCCCCTATCACCATTGTTGTTTGTATTAACGTTAGAGATGTGAGATGGCCTCACGAGACTGATGGTTCATTAAGGTAGCTTCCAAGTAAAAGGGAGCAAGCAAGCATAGTAACAAGAGAAGAACAAACAAAAAGAGAAACTAGAGAGTAGCGCAGCCCCTGAGCAGAGGTATTTATGGGGGTCCTCAGTCCCTCCCTTACCAATTAACTCACTCCAATGGGGCTTCAGGGGCCGAAGACCCCTGACCCATCAGTGGGAGCAAAGATGCTTCTTTGCTCCCATCTGATGACCTTGTTGGGGAACTGCCATGGCTGGCACAAAAACATCTAACAATTCCCCTTCTTGCCAGCCAATGACAGGGACCAGTGAATGTATGTGAGGGGGCGAGCAGGTGTCATAGACATGCATATACACGTTCAGAAGACCAAACACAAACGCTTACACAGAAGGTTGTGCCGGTCAATGGGAACAGGTTTGGTGAACAGGTCAGCTATCTGGTCAGTTGTATTACAATGCTCAACATGTATAAACCCCATTTTGGCAAGCTGCCTGACATTTTTATAGCATATGTCTATGTGGCGGGACCTAGAGCCCACTGCATATGCCCCCGAGATTGCAATTGCAGCCGAATTATCCTCTTGAATTTGGATGGGCAGAGGAGGAGGTGCCCAGATGCTCGTTATCAGAGCATCGAACCAAATCAAATCATTGGCCGTGTCAGACAGGCTGGCATATTCCGCCTCGGCCGTGGAGCAAGAAACAAATTTTTGCTGCCTAACATGCCAATGGATAGGACAGCCATTTAGCAATATGAGGAAACCAGAGGTGCTCCGTCTACTCTTAGGGACACCAGCCCAGTCTGCATCCGAGTAAGCGGAGAGCTGGGCCGTCTTCTCCTTCTATGGCTCCAGCACAAGGAGAGCATCGGTCGTGCCCCTGAGGTACCTAAGTATCCTCTTAACAGCAGTCCAGTGGAATTCCTTTGGGTGTTCCACATGCCTGGACAGCAGATTCACAGCTAAAGCTATGTCAGGCCTGCTCCAATTGCTGATGTATAGCAAGGAGCCAATCACAGATCTGTAAAGCTTATTATCTGTGAACTCAGGACCGTCCTTGTGATTGTAATTGTAATAGTCACTTTGTATCAGGCTACGCGTTGGGTTAGATTCTGCCATTTTACATTTGGCCAGTAACTCCTCAATCTTTTCTTTCTGAGATAGGGCGAACCCCTCCTTAGTGGCCAAGATGTGCACACCCAAGTACCTATCAACCCGCCCCAAAGACTTCAGGGTAAACTTTTCCCCCAGGGCCTTGGCAAATTTATCACACCTTTCCTTGTCAGGCCCCACATATAGGAGGTCGTGCACATAAACTAACACCTGTTCTGTGGTACTCTTGGAGTTGCGTGTGAAAACACATTCATCTGCATGGGATGCACTGAAACCAACTCGTTCTAAACTTTTTCTAAGGCAGTCGTACCATAGTTTCCCCGACTGCTTGAGGCCATATAACCCTTTTCGGAGCAGCCATGTGTTTCCCCTTCCTGCTGGTAGCCAGGAGGGGCCCTTACGTAGATCTGCCGGTCCATGTTGGCGTGGAGGTAAGCCGTCTGGATGTCGAATTGGAAGACTTCCTCCCCCAGAGTGGCTGCAGTTACGAGGGCGGCCTTGACGCTCTCTGCCCGGACGGTCGGAGAGTAGGTCTCCCCGTAGTCCTCCATGTAGCGCTGGGCGAACCCCTGTGCTACCAAACGGGCCTTATACAGGTAGAGGCCATTGGCAAGTGGTTTGGCCTTGAAAACCCACCTTGTGCCAATGATTTTCCTCTCCTTTGGTGGTTGCTGGGGGGTGAATGTGAGATGGTCTCACGAAGTCGATGGTTCGTTAAGGAGCTTCCAAGTAAAAAGCAGCACGCAGGGATGCAATCGTTTAAAGCTTTATTCAACGTAGAGTAAATAGAAAGAATTCCCTGGCATGGAGGCCTCCATGCCTGGATTGAGCTCGTGGATGAGCTAGCAAGTAGAAGAAAGAACAAAGAGAAACTAGAGACTAGAGAGTAAGCTGCTAGAGAGAGAGTAGCCCCCTGAGCAGAGGTATTTATGGGGGTCCTCAGTCCCTCCCTTACCATAAAACTCTCTCACCAATGGGGCTGCAGGGGTCGGGGACCCCTGACCCATCAGTGGGGGCAAAGATGCTTCTTTGCTCCCATCTGATGACCTTTTTGGGAACTGCCATGGCTGGCACAAAAACATCTAACAATTCCCCTTCTTGCCAGCCAATGACAGGGACCAGTGAATGTGTGTGAGGGGGCGAGCAGGTGTCATAGACATGCATAAGCACTTTCAGAAGACCAAACACAAACGCTTACACAGAAGGTTGTGCCGGTCAATGGGAACAGGTTTGGTAAACAGATCAGCTATCTGGTCATCTGTATTACAATGCTCAACATGTACAAACCCCATTTTGGCAAGCTGCCTGACATTTTTGTAGCGTATGTCTATGTGGCGGGACCTAGAGCCCACTGCATATGCCCCCGAGATTGCAATTGCAGCCATATTATCCTCTTGAATTTGGATGGGCAGAGGAGGAGGTGCCCAGATGCTCGTTATCAGAGCATCGAACCAAATCAAATCATTGGCCGTGTCTGAGAGGCTGGCATATTCCGCCTCGGCCGTGGAGCAAGAAACAAATTTTTGCTGCCTAACATGCCAATGGATAGGACAGCCATTTAGTAATATGAGGAAACCAGAGGTGCTCCGTCTACACTTAGTGTCACCAGCCCAGTCTGCGTCCGAGTAAGCGGAGAGCTGGGCCGTCTCCCCCTTCTCTGGTTCTAGCACAAGGAGAGCATCGGTCGTGCCCCTGAGGTACCTAAGTACCCTCTTAACAGCAGTCCAGTGGAAATCCTTTGGCTGTTCCACATGCCTGGACAGTAGATTCACGGCTAAAGCTATGTCAGGCCTGCTCCAATTGCTGATGTATAGCAAGGAGCCAATCACAGATCTGTAAAGCTTATTATCTGTGAACTCAGGACTGTCCTTGTGATTGTGAGTGTAATAGTCGCTTTGTATCGGGCTACGCGTTGGGTTAGATTCTGCCATTTTACATTTGGCCAGTAACTCCTCAATCTTTTCTTTTTGAGATAGGGCGAACCCCCCCTTAGTGGCCAAGATGTGCACACCCAAGTACTTGTCAACCCGTCCCAAAGACTTCAGGGTAAACTTTTCTTCCAGGGCCTTGGCAAATTCATCACACCCTTCCTTGTCAGGCCCTACATATAGGAGGTCGTCCACATAAACTAACACCCGTTCTGTGGTACCCTTGGAGTTGCGTGTGAAAACACATTCATCTGCATGGGATGCACTGAAACCAACTCGTTCTAAACTTTTTCTAAGGCAGTCGTACCATAGTTTCCCCGACTGCTTGAGGCCATATAACCCTTTTTGAAGTAGCCATGTGTTTTCCCCTTCCTGCTGGTAGCCAGGAGGGGCCCTCACGTAGATCTCCCGGTCCAAGTTGGCGTGGAGGTAAGCCGTCTGGATGTCGAATTGGAAGACTTCCTCCCCCAGAGCGGCTGCAGTTACGAGGGTGGCCTTGACACTCTCTGCCCGGACGGTTGGAGAGTAGGTCTCAACGTAGTCCTCCATGTAGCGCTGGGCGAACCCCTGAGCTACCAAACGGGCCTTATACAGGTAGAGGCCATTGGCAAGTGGTTTAGCCTTGAAAACCCACCTTGTGCCAATGACTTTCCTCTCCTTTGGTGGTTGCTGGGGGGTGAAGACCTTGAGCTTTCTCAGGCTCGCCATCTCCTGCTCCATCGCGAGCTGCCATTTCTCCTGTTCTTCGATGGGCAGCTCCTGTATGTCAGAGAAAGATTTTGGGGTGACCACAACGCTGTTGACTGACGCGATGTGCCCAATGTCGATTCTCTTTGGCGGGATTCCTTTGTTGGACCGCTTTGATCTCCTGACCTCCTGCCACTCACCGCCTTTTTGTTCCGCGGGTTCCTTGTTAGCTGGCATTTCACGACCAGGATGTGAAGACCCTCGGTCCCAGGTGCTGGGTATGGCGGGTCTCTGAGGCGTCGCCTCGGGACTGGATGGCTCATCCTCCCCACCTGAACCAGGTAGGGTGGCATCTTCGTCTTGTTTCTCGCTCTCGTCGGTGGCAGGGTATGTGGTCGTCTCAGGTGATGTCGTGGTTGGTGTGTCCTTGCTGACATATGGGCTCAGATCATTTGAGTGGATCTGAGTCCAATTGGAGTCCTCTTCGAAGGAGGCAGATTGGGAAATCACAGTCCTGCCCCTTTCTCCCAGGAAACGGTAGGCCTTGGAGCCATGAGCATAACCCAAGAACCTTAGTCTCTGGGAGACAGACCTCCCCTTCTTCCGCAGCTGCTTGGGGATGTGCACCCAAGCATAGGAGCCAAACACCCGCAAGTGTCCCAGACTTGGTTTCCTACCATGGACCAGAAAATATGGGGTCTGGTCCACAACACTGCTCCAGGTGCGGTTTAAGGTGTAATTGGCGTAGTGTACTGCCTCTGCCCAGTATGATTCTGCGACCCCAGCGTCCGCAATCAGACTACGCATCATAGTTTGCAGGATTCCATTTCTTTTCTCTGCCACACCGTTCTGGGCAGGGGTGAAGGGCGCTGTAAGAAAATGTCGGATGCCCTTACGCTTTACCCAGTCCTGAAATTTCCGGGACATGAACTCAGCCCCGCGGTCGCTCTGGAGTTGAGCGATCTTCGTCTTATATTGGGTCTCTACGAGGTTGTACAGTGATTTTATGGCATCAAAAGCTTCGGATTTTTCTGTGAGGGTATACACGTGGCCGTACCGTGAAAAATCATCAACGGCAGTGAGAAAATACTGTCTCTTCCCTAGGGATGGTGTGAATGGCCCAACCAGATCAATATGTACTAGTTGGTACGGGTATTGGGCCTTACGTAGTGACACCTTAGGGATGGGGGCCACCTTCCTCTTTGTGCTCTTACAGATGGCACAGTCCAGGAACACCTCACAATCCTTGAGCTGGACTCCCTCAGCAAACTCTCCCATCTTTTTAACCACAGGGAAGCTCGCATGACCTAATCTTCGGTGTAGGAGATGGGCACACTTATCGTGGAGCGGCTTCCCCATTGACACCCTCTTGGCTCTGGTTGCCTCGAGCGGTGCTTTAGTTGCCTGCTGAGGTTCGGGTTTGTTGTCTGCACTGCCCTTGGAAAGCCGTGGGGCTGGCTGAGGTGGCTTGGGTGCAACGGCTTCGGCCTTGCGCTCCTTAGACAGCCTTGGGGCTGGCTGTGGGGGCTTTCTCTCTTTCTGTGCGCAGGCCCCTTCTGAGGTGGCACCCGGTGGACTGTCCTCTGTGGCTGGGTTCTCAGGGGAGAAGTATGGCAAACCATTTATGATGGCAATATTTCCAATGACCCTCTGGTTCCGGGTGACATGACCTCCCCCTTTGCGAAATAAGACTTGCACCTTGTCATCGTCACATAATTTGATGATGCTTAATAGGTTGTTGGCAATGGAGGGAGCATGTAAAACCCCATCAACTTTTCCCAGCCCGGGTACAGAAACAGTGCCCTCCCCAACAACCAAAGCCTTATCGCCATTGGCCACCTTGACAGATGAGGTAATTTTCTTTAACCTTTTAAACCCTTGTTTCATATTGGTTATGTGAGATGAAGCTCCAGAGTCCAGTAACCATAAGTCAGTGGGGGTTTCAGCTTTTGTGGTGGGGGTGAGAGCACAAGTGCGCACAAAATTGCCCTTGGCACTGCCTTTGCCCCCGCCACGCCCCCTTCCTTGCCCCTTGCCCCTTCCTTGATTGGGACCATGCTTGGGGCCTTGCTGGTGATGGGGGCAGTCTTTCTTCAGATGCCCCTCAGAGCCACAGATGAAACACTTAAGTAGAGCATTAACCTGCTCTGAGCTGTGGTGCCTCCTGCTGGCTCGCTGTATGGTGGCTTTGTCGTATTCTCCTGCATCTCTCCGCCTCCTGTCTTCCTCAATCAGCCTCCCTGTGAGGTAGGACAGAGTCATGGCTTCCTTCGTTGTCCCCTCCAGTGAAACAATGAAATTGCTCCAACTTATGTCCAGGGAAGCCAGAATGACAGCGACCATGTTCACATCATTTACAGGGTAGTCTCTGGACATCAGTTCTCCCCTAAGCGTCTTCAATTTTCCTAGGTGTTCAGGCATACTAGCCCCAAACTTGAGTTTGGTTGTATAAAACTCAGTTGTGAGTCTGGTGATCGAACCGATGGTGTCGCTGTTGAATAAATTGTATAATAACCGCCAAACTTCACTAGCTTTGAGCCCATCTGGAATGCTGGAGTACAAGTTAATATCCAGTGAACTCAGCAGAGTGGTGTATGCTTTCCTATGATACCACTCTTCTTGGGGTCCCCAGGGAAGAGGTGGGGGGTGTAGAACCATCTCCAGAGTCCCTTGGTCTAATAGATACATCTGCACTTCTTTACTCCATCTTCTGAAATTCTCCCCCCCAAGTTGCAGTTTTTCAAATTTATTTAAGAGTGCAGGGGCCGATGGAGTAGAATCTTTCATAGCTCTAAATGCATTGTCATAGATCTTTGAACTTTCTATTGAAGTGAATGGAAGAGGGACCCCCCTGCTGGCAGATGGAGGTATTTTTCTCGGCCCCGACTGGGCATGCTCAGGATTCAATTGAGCCCAGGAGGCAGGGGGAGGGTCTGGCCCAGGTCTGCAAGGCCGCAGCAGCCCCGAAGATTCCTCCTGGAGCCCCCCCGGCGCTGGGACACTCCCCGGGGGGCGCAGATCGCAGGATGGGGGCTGGGTGGCAAATGGATTGCCCGGATTGCTCAGAGGAGCCCATCGCTGGCCCTGAAGACCCTGGCTGAAGGCGGTGCTGGAGGAGGGGGCCTCGTCCGGAGCCCCCCCGAAGGCCATCTGGTAGGCAGGGCGTCTGGGCGGTGGCGAGAGGTAGGCCGGAGGGCCCGGGGGTTCACTGGGGGCCCTCCGGGGTTGCAGGACGTAGCTGGGAGGCTCCAGGCCGGACCCCTCCCGGCAGTTAGGCCCCGGGGAAAGGATTGGGGGCCGTGGAGCTCCTCCGGGAGGCCCCCGGGGGTGGCGAGGAAGGCTGGCTACCCCCGATGTCGAGGCCGCGGTCGTTTTGGCCTCCAGGGCCGCAACCAGGACCTGGATGGCTGCTTTAAACTCTGCTGCAGTAGGCTCGGTTGGGCAGGCTTTGAGGCTTTCTGGTGAGAAGGACCAGGGGGTTTCCGAGCCGCTTCGGCTGGATGCCACCGATTGCTGGGCCTCAAGGCTTGGCTGGGGCCTATCAATATCAGGCCACGTGGGTTTCCTGGGGGCCGCCATCTTGCTTCCGGTTGCCACAGGAAGCTGGAGGTCACAGTTTGGCGGGAGATTTCGCGCCAAAAGCTCTGGGGTCCCGGGGTCACTCAGGGTGGCCGGCGCCATGTTGGGGGGCCTCGTGGGTGCTGGGGAAGGACTCACCCGGTGTCCAGAGGCCTCCTGCGCTGGCAACTCCCGTGGAGAGGCTTGTGTCGCCCTTTGTGCTGCAAGGAGCGTTCGGAGCAGCTCCTCGCGTTCCTGTTCAGTCATCTGGTCCACGCGGCGGCTGTCTTGGGCCCAGGCCGTTTCCGCTGCGTCTGGGCAGTCTTGGGAGGACTGTAAGCCTTCCATGCTTCCCTCTGTGGCATGCAGCTGCGGGGAGGCATGCGAAGGGGTCCCTGGCGCTCCGCTGGGTCCAGGGGCTGGATGCAGGGCTGCCGTCCTTGATTGAAGACTCCTGGTCACAATCGGGGATCTCCTGCCATCCGTCTCAAATGGGTTCTTGCTGGAACCTCCAGGCATCTTGCTTCTAGCTGCTGGCTTGGAAGCCTTGCCTTTAAACCATCCTCTGCTACCAATTTGTGAGATGGTCTCACGAAGTTGATGGTTCGTTAAGGAGCTTCCAAGTAAAAAGCAGCACGCAGGGATGCAATCGTTTAAAGCTTTATTCAACGTAGAGTAAATAGAAAGAATTCCCTGGCATGGAGGCCTCCATGCCTGGATTGAGCTCGTGGATGAGCTAGCAAGTAGAAGAAAGAACAAAGAGAAACTAGAGACTAGAGAGTAAGCTGCTAGAGAGAGAGTAGCCCCCTGAGCAGAGGTATTTATGGGGGTCCTCAGTCCCTCCCTTACCATAAAACTCTCTCACCAATGGGGCTGCAGGGGTCGGGGACCCCTGACCCATCAGTGGGGGCAAAGATGCTTCTTTGCTCCCATCTGATGACCTTTTTGGGAACTGCCATGGCTGGCACAAAAACATCTAACAGTGAAGACCTTGAGCTTTCTCAGGCTCGCCATCTCCTGCTCCATCGCGAGCTGCCATTTCTCCTGTTCTTCGATGGGCAGCTCCTGGATGTCAGAGAAGGATTTTGGGGTGACCACAATGCTGTTGACAGACGCGATGTGCCCAATGTCGATTCTCTTTGGCGGGATTCCTTTGTTGGATCGCTTTGACCTCATGACCTCCTGCCACTCACCGCCTTTTTGTTCTGCGGGTTCCTTGTTAGCCGGCATTTCACAACCGGGATGTGAAGACCCTCAGTCCCAGGTCCTGGGTATCGCGGGTCTCTGAGGCATCACCTCAGGACTGGATGGTTCATTCTCCCCATCTGAACCAGGTAGGATGACATCTTCGTCTTGTTCCTCGCTCTCGTCAGTGGCAGGGTATGTGGTCGTCTCAGGTGATGTCGTGGTTGGTGCGTCTTTGCTGGGTCGGTTGACATATGGGCTCAGATCGTTTGAGTGAATCTGGGTCCAATTGGTGTCCTCTTTGAAGGAGGCAGATTGGGAATTCAGTCCTGCCCCCTTCTCCCAGGAAACGGTAGGCCTTGGAGCCAGGAGCATAGCCCAAGAACCTTAGTCTCTGGGAGACAGATCTCCCCTTCTTACGCAGCTGCTTGGGGATGTGCACCCAAGCGTAAGAGCCAAACACATGCAAGTGTCCTAGACTTGGTTTCCTACCGTGGACCAGGAAATATGGGGTCTGGTCCACAACACTGCTCCAGGTGCGGTTTAAGGTGTAATTGGTGTAGTGCACCGCCTCTGCCCAGTATGATTCTGAGACCCCAGCATCTGCAATCAGACTACGCATCATAGTTTGCAGGATTCCATTTCTTTTCTCTGCCACGCCGTTCTGGGCAGGTGTGAAGGGCGCTGTAAAAAAATGTCGGATGCCCTTACGCCTTACCCAGTCCTGAAATTTCCAGGACATGAACTCAGCCCCGCGGTCGCTCTGCAGTTGAGCGATCTTGGTCTTATATTGGGTCTCTACAAGGTTGTACAGTGATTTTATGGCATCAAAGGCTTCGGATTTTTCTGTGAGGTTATACACGTGGCCGTACCGTGAAAAATCGTCAACGGCAGTGAGAAAATACTGTCTTTTCCCTAGGGATGGTGTGAATGGCCCAACCAGATCAACATGTACTAGTTGGTACGGGTATTGGGCCTTACGTAGTGACACCTTAGGGATGGGGGCAGCCTTCCTCTTTGTGCTCTTACAATCCTTGAGCTGGACTCCCTCAGCAAACTCTCCCATCTTTTTAACCACAGGGAAGCTTGCATGACCTAATCTTCGGTGTAGGAGATGGGCACACTTATTGTGGAGCGGCTTCCCCACTGAAACCCTCTTGGCTCTGGTTACCTTGAGCGGTGCTTTAGGTGCCTTAGACAGCCTTGGGGATGGCTGTGGGGGCTTTCTTTTTTTCCGTGCGCAGGCCCCTTCTGAGGTGGCACCCGGTGGACTGTCCTCTGTGGCTGGGTTCTCAGGGGAGAAGTATGGCAAACCATTTATAATGGCAATATTTCCAATGACCCTCTGGTTCCGGGTGACATGACCTCCCCCTTTGCGAAATAAAACTTCCACCCTGTCATCGTCACATAATTTGATAATGCTTAACAGATTGTTGGCAATGGAGGGAGCATGCAGTACCCCTTCAACATTTCCTAGTCCGGGTACAGAGACAGTGCCCTCCCCAACAACCAAAGCCTTATCACCATGGGCCACCTTGACAGAGGAGTTAATTTTCTTTAACCTTTTAAACCCTTGTTTCATATTGGTAATGTGAGATGAAGCTCCAGAGTCCAGTAACCATAAGCCAGTGGGGCTATCAGCTTTTGTGGTGGGGGTGAGAGCACAAGTACGCACAGAATTGCCCTTGGCACTACCTTTGCCCCAGCCACGCCCCCTTCCTTCCCCTTGCCCCTTCCTTGATTGGGACCACGCTTGGGGCCTTGTTGGTGATGGGGGCAGTCCTTCTTCAGATGCCCCTCAGAGCCACAGATGAAACACTTAAGTAGAGCATTAACCTGCTCTGAGTTGTGGTGCCTCCTGCTGGCTAGCTGTATGGTGGTTCTGGCGTATTCTCCTGCATCTCTTCGCCTCCTGTCTTCCTCAATGAGCCTCCCTGTGAGGTAGGACAGAGTCATGGCTTCCTTCGTTGTCCCCTCCAGTGAAACAATGAAACTGCTCCAATTTTTGTCCAGGGAAGCCAGAATGACGGCGACCATGTTCGCATCAGGTACAAGGTAGTCTCTGGACATCAGTTCTGCCCTGAGCGCCTTCAATTTTGCCAGGTGCTCAGCCATGTTAGCCCCAAACCTCAGTCTGGTGGTGTAAAACTCAGTTGTGAGTCTGGTGATCGAACCGATGCTGTCGCTGTTGAATAAATTGTATAATAACCCCCAAACTTCGCCAGCTGTGAGCCCATCTGGAATGCTGGGGTACAAGTTGCTATCCAGTGAGCTCAGTAGAGTGGTATATGCTTGTCTATGATACCACTCTTCTTGGGGTCCCCAGGGAAGAGATGGGGGATCTCTAGAGTCCCTTCCTTCAATAGACATACCTGCACATCTTTACTCCAACTGCTGTAATTCTCCCCCCCAAATTGCAGTTTTGCAAAATTATTTGGGAGGGCAGAAGCAGATGAAAAAGGATTGTCCTTAGCTCTATATCCATTTTTATAGATCTGTGAATTTTCCATTGAGGTGAATGGAAAAGGGATCTCTCTGCTGGCAGGTGGTGGTATTTTTCTCTGATTTTTGGATGGCCCCGACTGGGCATGCTCAGGATTCATTTTAGCCCAGGAGGCGGAGGGAGAGGACGTCTCTCTCTCTCCCTCTGGGCCTGGCTCAGGCCTAGGCTTGCAGGCTGGGATTTGGGCCTGAAGAGGGGCTGAAGGCCGCAGAAGCCCCGAAGATTCCTCCTGAAGCCCCCCCGGCACTGGAACACTCACTGGGGGGCGAAGACTGCAGGATGGGGCCGGGATGGCACATGGATGCTGTGGATTGCCCGGAGGAAGCCATTGCTGGGCGCTGGAGGAGGGGGCCTCGTCCGGAGGCCCCCCAAAGGCCATCTGGTAAGCAGGGCGTCTGGGTGGTGGCGAGAAGTAGGCTGGAGGGCCCGGGGGTTCACTGGGGGCCCTCTGGGGCTGCAGGATGCAGCTGGGAGGCTCCAGGCCGGACGCCTCCCGGCAGTTAGGCCCCGGGGAGAGGATTGGGGGCCACGGAGGTCTTCTGGGAAGCTCCTGGGGGTAGCGAGGAAGGCTGGCTACCCCCGATGTCGAGGCCTCGGTTGTCTTGGCCTCCAGGGCTGTAACCAGGACCTGGATGGCTGCTTTAAACCCTGCTGCAGTAGGATCGGTTGGGCAGGCTTCGATGCCATCATAGGTCTTGAGGCTTTCTGGTGGGGAAGACGGGGCGGTTTGCATGCCCCTTTGGCTGGATGCCAGCGATTGCTGGGCCTCGAGGCTTGGCTGAGGCCTATCAAGCCACGTTGGTGTCCTGGGGGCTGCCATCTTGCTTCCGGTTGGCCCCGGAAGCTGGAGGTCACAGTTTGGCGGGAAATTTCGCGCCAAAAGCTCCGGGGTCCCGGGGTCCCCCAGGGTGGCCGGCGCCATGTTAGGGGGCTTCGTGGGCGCTGGGGAAGGACTTACCCGGTGTTCAGAGGCCCCCTGCGCTGGCATCCCTCGTGGAGAGGCTTGTGGCCTCCTTTGTGCTGCGAGGAACATTAGGAGCAGCTCCCTGCATTCCTGGTTAGTCATCTGGTCCACGCAGTGCTTGTCCTGGTCCTGAGCTGCTTCCCGGGTGTCTTGGCAGTCTTGGGTGGACTGTAAGCCTTCCATGCTTCCCTCTGTGGCTTGCAGCTGTAGGGAGGCATGCGAAGGGGTCCCTGGCGCTCCGCTGGGTCCAGGGGCTGGATGCAGGGCTGCCGTCTTTGATTGAAGACTCCTGGTCACAATCGGGGATCTCCTGCCATCCGTCTCAAATGGGTTCTTGCTGGAACCTCCAGGCATCTTGCTTCTAGCTGCTGGCTTGGAAGCATTGCCTTAAACCATCCTCTGCTACCAGTTTGTGAGATGGCCTCACGAGACCGATGGTTCGTTAAGGTAGCTTCCAAGTAAAAGGCAGCAAGCAAGAGAAGAACAAACAAAAAGAGAAACTAGAGAGTAGCGCAGCCCCTGAGCAGAGGTATTTATGGGGGTCCTCAGTCCCTCCCTTACCAATTAACTCTCTCCAATGGGGCTTCAGGGGCCGAAGACCCCTGACCCATCAGTGAGAGTAAAGATACTTCTTTGCTCCCATCTGATGACCTTTTTGGGGAACTGCCATGGCTGGCACAAAAACATCTCACAAGAGATTTTATTAATTAAAATTTGAGAGTCTTCTATGATAAAGGGAATTAAAATAAAACAGAATGATTATAGATTGAGAGCTTTTGCTGATGACTTGGTTGTGACATTATCTCAACCGATACAATCGGTTATAGATTTGATGGAAATTATAGCTCAGTATGGCAAGGTTTCAGGGTTTAAGGTAAATAGTAATAAGACTAAGATATTGTCTAAGAATGTGTCTATGAGTGAAAAAGAAATGTTAATTAAATTAACAGGTTTTGAAATAGTAAAAAAGGTTAAGTATTTAGGAGTGTATATTGCAGCTTCAAATGCAAAATTATATAAGAATAACTATGAAACACTATGGTTGAAGATACAAAAGGATTTAAATAATTGGAAAAAATTACAATTATCTCTATTGGGAAGAATCGCAGCTGTTAAAATGAATGTTCTGCCGAAGTTTCTTTTTTTGTTTCAAATGATACCTATATTGAAAAAGGATGCCAACCTTGATGAATGGCAGAAGGGTATTAATAAATTTATTTGGGTGGGGAAGAAACCAAGAGTTAAATTTAAGATTCTGCAAGATGCTAGGGAAAGAGGTGGACTCAAGTTGCCTAACTTGAAATTGTATTATGATGTGGTGGTCATGACATGGGTTAGCGATTGGCTTAATTTAACTAATAAAAGAATACTCCACCTTGAGGGTTGGGATTTGGTATATGGATGGCATGCATATTTGCTTTATGATAAAAAGGTAGACAGGGCTTTTAAATCTCATATTCTTAGAAGTGCTTTGTTGCGTGTCTGGAAAAAGTATTATTATAAGTTAAATTATAAAATACCGATTTGGGGAATTTCCGGACATGCAATAGAAGGTGTATCTATGGGAGTGAGTTTGGATATGTTTTCCTATAAGGAATTACTTAGATTGGAAGGGAATAATTGGCAATTTGAATCATTAGATGAGTTAAAACAAGAAAACATAAGTTACTCTTGGTTCCAATACACCCAACTGAAAGCTAAGTGGAAGCTGGATCGGAAGGTTGGCATTACAATTACAGATGAAAACTTAGTAAAACAAATTAGAGATTTAAATCGTGCACATATAAAGAGGATATATAATGTTTTAATTGAATTGGACTCGGAAATGGAATTAGTTAAAGATTGTATGATAAAGTGGGCACAAAACATACAGGAACCAATTCCGTTGGATACTTGGGAGGTAATCTGGGTTAGAAATGTTAAATTTACTCAGGCTCAAAATTTAAGAGAAAATTTTTATAAAATGTTTTATAGATGGCATTTGGATCCCAAAAAGTTGTCTAACATGTATCGTAACCTACAGTCTAAATGCTGGAGATGCGGTAGTTTAGATGCTACTTATTTTCATATGTGGTGGACTTGTTGAAATATAAAAGCTTTTTGGATTAAAATTTGGTGGAACATTCAAAAGATTTTTAAGAGAAAGATAAAGTTTTCTCCACAATTGTTTTTATTGGGTATTGTTGTAGATTGTTGTAGTGTATGCCTTTAAAGCATACACGGAAATGTCAGCACAGCAGGGGGCTGGACAGCTCCAGGCTATAACCGCTTTGGCGGGAAAGCCTGAATAGAGTGAGTCATTGACAGCCCCAGGCATGGTCAGCTCTGGCGGGAAGCCAGGGTTTAAATCCATTGGTCACCTGCACTGGCGGGAAGCCCAGGTTTAAATCTATTGGTCACCATTCACCTGGGCAGGTATAAAGAGACGCCAGGTAACCCCCTTGCTCCAGCTTCATCTCTGCCTAAATAAAGAACCAAGACCCAGCTCAAGTGTCCGTCTCTCCTTTCAACCACGCTACATTGCACTGGCAACGAAGGTGGGAACCTGCACCGGTCAACGCTAGCCGCGGACGGAATCCAATCGGCAGCCGGACCTAGACGCAGGACGACCGAGACGGTGAAATGGCACAACTGGGTCAGTATCCCCTTTTTAATAGCAACCGCCCAGAGGAGTGGGACGCATTCGTGGGGCAGCTCGAGTGCTACCTATGGGCAAATAGGGTGAAAGATGACCGGCAGAGAGCGGCGGCGCTACTCTGCAGCTGGGGCACGGAAACGTACCAGCTGGCGGTCGGTCTCTGCGCCCCCGACGACATCCACTCCGTCGGGTACAATGAGTTGCTGGCGAAACTGACCGAGCATTTCAAGCCCGAGATGTCCGAGATCGCCTGGCGGTATCGTTTCGAGAAGCGGGACCAGCGGCCAGGTGAGTCTGCCAAGCAATACATGGCTGCCCTGAGGCAGGCAGCTCGCCTCTGTAATTTCGAGAATTTAGAGATCTGGCTGCGGGACCAGATCGTCTGCGGGCTGAGGGACAGGAAGCTGCGCCAGAAACTTTTTGCTAAACAGAAACTGACTCTGAGAGATGTCCAAGAGGAATTCCTAGCCTGGGACGCAGCTGAGGAGTCCGACGTGAGGGGAGGCGAGTCCATCCACATGTTGAGCGGCTGCGACGATGTGGACGGGTCAGCATTGGAAGTGCACGACGCTAGGGAATGGCCGCAGGTGTACGAACAGAGGGCCGTATCGGCACCCGGGAGGGCATCTCCGCTACTTACAAGCGGTGAGGTGCTCCGACCCTCTGTGTTTGGCCCGAGGTTCCGGGAGCAAGGATGTGCAGCCACCTGAGCTCCGGCTGGTGTACTTAAATGCCAGGTCCGTTGTTAACAAGGCTCCTCTCATCCGGGATTTGGTTGAGGGTGAGCATGCGGACCTGGCTTGCATTACAGAGATTTGGTTGGGCCCAGAGGGTGGTATCCCCCTGGTTGATCTTTGCCCACCAGGTTTCCGGGTGCTGCACCAGCCTCGGGCTCAGGGTAGGGGCGGGGGAGTGGCAGTAGTTATGAGGGAGACCTTGTGTCCGCAGGAGGCCACCGTTCTTCAGATAGTTGGGTGTGAGTCTCTCCTCCTGAGATGTGGTCCTAGGGCGCAGTTGGGCTTGCTGCTGGTGTACCTTTCGCCTAGTTGTGCAGCACCAGCCCTGCCTGAGCTTCTCGATATCCTCTCGGGGCTGGTGATTGAGTTCCCAAAATTCATGGTTTTGGGTGACTTCAATTTACCATCCCTGGGAGGATCCTCTGAGTTAGCTCGGGAGTTCATGGCTTCCATGACGGCCATGGACCTGACGCAAGTAATTCATGGACCGACTCATGTGGGAGGCCACACCCTTGATTTGGTTTTTCTATCCGGACGGTGGTTAGATGATCTTGGTGGGGGCTCTCCAATTGTTATGCCCCTGTCATGGACCGATCATCATCTCCTGCGGCTGGTCTTCCATTTTGCCACTCCTCACCGTGGGTGTGTTGAACCAACTAGATGGTTCCACCCCAGGCGCTTAATGGACCCTGAACAGTTCCAGGCAGTGCTGGGGTCCCCACCTGCCTCCTTTGCTCACACGAGGCTGGTTCCAGGCGGTTATATCTGCATCTTTGAGTGGGGGTAGTTTCCCCACCGTCTTGAAGGAGGCGGTGGTGAGACCTCTCCTCAAGAAGCCTGCCTTGGACCCAGCTGTGTTGAATAACTTTCGTCCGGTCTCCAACCTTCGCTTTCTTGCGAAGGTTGTTGAGAGTGTGGTGGCGCATCAGCTCCCTCTGGTTCTGGATGAAGCGGATTATCTAGACCCGTACCAATAGTCTTAATTTCCTTCTAAGGCTTCACATGAGGGCCCATGGTTCCAGGAGTCCTTCCTTCTTTCAGCTTTTCACAGGCGTCTGGGGGACTGGTAAGACTTGGGAACTCCTCAGGTTGCATGGTGGCTTTTTGTGGATGGCTGGATTCAAAACTTGTCGAGCCCCGCAGGGCCGACATTCAGCGGGGGTGGTGGTGGCTCCAGGACCCCTCCGCCCAGTTGCAGCCGCTCCGGCAGGCCCGCCCGAACCGCCTGCAGACTCCCGGCCATTTCCGGTGGCCATGTCTGCGTTGGGAGTCCCTCCCCCACCCCCCGAATGCCACGCCTGCGCACGGGAGGCTGCAGGTGCCAGGTCAATGCCCTGACCGGCTCCGCACGCCGCGCCTGCACAGGAGGGACCTGTGCATGACGGGGCAGACTCCCGGCTATTTCTGGTGACCGTGCCAGCGCAGGGAGGCCGTGCTGAGAGACCCGACGCTGTGCCTGTGCATAAGAGGCCTGCAGGCGCCGGAACTAGGCCCCAACCAGCTTCGTGCACCGCACCTGCACACGAGAGAGACCTGCGCACGACAGGGCAGGCTCCCGGCCATCTTTGGCACGGGGAGGCCTACCTGAGCAGGAAGCCAACACGCAGCTGCTGTTCCGGGCTTTTCTCGTTGTGCGGCAAATGGACTACACCTCCGACTGCGGGGGGTTTGTTTACGGGACTGCCTGGTTGGGGAGCTGGGGCGGCTCCGATGGGCGGAGGGGACCTGGGGGCCTGGGGACCATGAAGAGAATGGTCCCGGGTGGGAGAGGACCAGAGGTGGTGGGGTCTGAGGGCCTGGTGTGGGGGTTTCCGGGGCTACATACGTGCACATGGAGCGTGGAAGAAGGGCGGAAGCCAAAAGGCCCTGGGGGGGGGGGGGGTGGCACATTTATGGGGAGGTGGGTGGATGCCGGTTTGTTGGGGGGGCGTGGTGTTTTGTGCCGGATGGCGTTAAATAGCGTTGGATGCGGAAAGCACCCAACACTGACTTTGTTCCCGCTTCAGATTGTTTTGTGAAAGAGAATAAATGTTTCCTTTGTGGGTTGTCTACCGTTCCTGCTGTGGTTTTTTCCTGCCGTTTGCGGACGGATATTTGGACAGTAAGTCAGTGTACCTCTGTATTATTTCCCCTTCCTGCTGTGCTCCTTCTTGCGGGAGGGCATGGCAGAGGGGACGCAAAGGGCCGTTACGGATGTGGACAGGGACAGGGCAGCTGATGTTGCTGCTGAGCCCCTTGCTGCGGCTGAGGTGGAGAAGCCCCAGCCGGTGGTGAGGCCCAAGGTTCGGGACCTCCCGCCGGTAGCCTCCGCGGTCGAGCACCCAGATGCAGGCAGCGGCGACCGTGGGGAATGGTGGTTGAGCCCCGCCCTGGGGTGCACAGGGCCTGGCCAGGGACCGGCGGCCCGGGCAAGCGGGGCGTTGATGGACTGGAGGGAGCGGCGCCTGACAGGTGATGATGGAGAGGAATGGAGTTATTCCACCATCCCCAGCAGCCACACCATGGAGATCTTACGGGACAGGTTTGGGGAAGTTGGCTGCCAGGAGCTGGGCTCCTGGGTGGCCACAGACCCTGAGCAAGAGGCAGGACAGTGGTTGCTCACGGGAACCCAGTCCATTCGTTCCGGGCCGTCTCGCTTTCGGCTGCCCAGCCCGCAGTTTGGAGGTCCATCCAGCTGGAGCATGTCTCAAGCAAGAGCCCCAGGAGCACAGGGCCCCGCGGCGTCGATGCAGAGTGGTGCGGAGTCCTGGTCAAGCACAGACAGGGGTCCCAGCTGGCAAGCAACACAGCCAGCTGGTGGTGTCCGGGGTCCAGGAGTACAGGCGGGGGCCTGGGGCCCAGGCTTGGTATGGGGCCCACCACCATTACCGGTAACGTATGACGGCCATCCTGACCATTTGGCAATGTTTCTTGGTCAGGTGATTAACCACCTGGACGTGTACGCCCAGGCCTACCCATCCCAATGGGCAATGGTGGTGGCGGTGATGGCTTGCTTACAGGGGGAGGCCACAGCCTGGGTTGCCGAGCTCTTCAGTGACCACACCCATGAGCTGGGGGACAGTGGCCTCTTTCTGGAAGCCCTGCGGGTTTGGTTCAAGGACATCTCGCGGGTCCACCATGCCGAAGCCGACGTGCTGAATCTACGTCAGTAAGGCGGACCAGCGGTGGCCTACATTAGAGACTTCCGCACAGTGGCCTGTAAACTGCGTTCTTGGCCAGAGCATCTACTCATGCACCATTTCAAGGCTAGGCTCGATGGGGCTTTGCGTAGGGCATGTGTGGTACGTGGTGTTCCAGCCCGCTTACAGGAATGGTTCTGGGTGGCCATAGAGTTAGACATTGGGTTGCAGGACGTACCGGGGAGGCATGAGACAGTGCCTGGAGGCCAAAGGCCGACCGAGAGAGCAAGACCGTAGGAGCAAAAACCCATCCCTCAGCACTTGCCAAGACCAAGAATCCGGTGCTTCCGATGCGACCAGCCGGGCCATCGCGCAGTGGATTGCCCTCTGCCGCCGGTTTGGGTGGGCCCCTCCACTCCTGCACGGGGGGCCACCCTCAAGAGGACGGTGGAACGATTGCGGGCCACGTACCAGGCCCCGGGCGAGGTGCCCAGGACTCCAACCCCTCTCTGAATTGAGACACCGGCAGCTGCGCAGCCTGCCCTCTACAAAAGTGCCGAGGACCAGGAACAGGAGGAGGACCCCATGGTAAGCGCCCCGGTGTTCCCCTTCGTACTCCCGGTGTTGCTAGTGAGCCCTCAGACGGGACAGAAGAGGGTATATAGGGCCCTGATTGACACGGGGAGCACTCGTTGTCTCATAAGCCAAACGGTGGTTTCTGAAGTGGGTGTGTCATTGAAACGACTGGCCGCCCCTCTTCGGTTCCAACAGGTGGACGGGTCTTTTCTGGGTGGGGCGCCCATAACTCATGTAACGGAACCCATCAGGGTGGAATTGGGGGAACACTGGGAGACCCTGAGGTTCATCGTAGTGCCCTCCATGACAGAGGCAGTTATCCTGGGCCTCACTTGGATGGATAAGTGGGGCCCCACTATCTGGTGGGAGGGGGGTTGCCAACACCTCCGCTTAGGGACAGGCCCTCAGGCCCCCGTGGAGCACAGCTTTTTGGGGACGGAGAGAACGGAGGAAAAGGAGAGAGCCTGCGGGGTCGAGCCCGAGCAAGAGGCTCAGGTGCCCTGGGAATATGCCGACATGGCGGACGTGTTTAACGAGCAAGAATGCAACATTTTACTACCTCACCGGCCTACGGACTGTGCTATCGAACTGGAGCCAGGTGTTCAATTGCCAAAAGCCCGCATGTATGCCATGACGCCCCGGGAAATGCAGGAGCTCCGACGCTACATCGACAAAAACCTGGAAAGGGGATTTATCCAGCCGGCTCGCTCCCGGATGGCAGCGCCTGTTCTGTTCCGGGAAAAAAAGGATGGGACCCTTCGTTTGTGTGTCGATTACCGGGGGGTTAACACGGTATGCGTGGAGCACCTATATCCCCTTCCCCTGATGAAGGACTTGCTGGCACATCTGGCAAAAGGCCGCGTTTTTACAAAACTGGATCTACGGGAGGCATACTACAGGGTGAGGATCAGGGCCGGGGATGAGTGGAAAACGGCTTTTAACTGTCCCTTTGGCATCTTCCAGTACAGGGTCATGCCATTTGGACTGCAGGGAGCCCCTGCAGTGTTCATGCAGCTGATCAACCAGGTGCTGCATGAATTCCTGTACCGTGGGGTCCTGGTCTACCTTGACGACATCCTCATCTACACGGCTACGATGGAGGAACATGTCGTCCTGGTACGGCAGGTTCTGGCCAGGTTGAGGGAGGCTTGGCTGTACGTCAAACTGTCCAAAAGCGTGTTCCACAGAACGCGGCTGGACTACCTGGGGTGCAGGGTGTCTGCAACTGGCATAGAGATGGACCCCAAAAAGGTCAAGGCCATTCAACAATGGCAGGCCCCACGGACCCACCGCCAGCTGCAAAGCTTCCTGGGGTTCACTAACTTCTACCAGCAGTTCATCCCGTGTTTTGCATCCATCGCCCTGCCGCTCACAGACTTCTTGCGTACACGGCAGACCGCGGCGCAACCACAGCCTGGTCAGAAGCTGGCATGGTCTACGGAGTGCCAAAGGGCCTTTGAGTCTTTGAAGGTCTTGTTTGCTAAGGAACTGGTTCTGCTGCACCTGGACCCCGATCTGCCTTTCGTGGTCCAGGCGGACGCAAGCAATGTCACTGTGGAGGCCGTTCTTCTCCAAAGAAACAGCAAAGGAGTGCTCCAGCCTTGTGCATACACCTCCAAAAAACTGACCACCACCAAGCGAGCCTGGGCGATTTGGGAGAAGGAGGCCTTTGCAGTTCGTTGGGCCCTGGAGACTTGGCGGCACCTCCTGGAGGGGGCCAACCATCCATTCGAAGTATGGACAGACCATAAGAACCTGGAAGCCCTACAGACGCCCCGACGGTTGTCCCCCAAACATGTCCGGTGGGCGCAGTACTTTCACCGCTTTCGCTTCATATTGAAGTATGCCCCGGGGGGACGGAACTTCTTGGCGGATGCCCTGTCACGCCTGCCACAATACGATAGTAAGAGGGAGGAGGTGGTGCAGGCACTCGTGCCGTCCTGTTGGTGTACGGGGCGGAAGGGCTGCTGCTGTTTGAGCCGGATCTATTGTAGGGGAAGCGCTTGAGGCGACGACGAAGGCGGCCGTGCCAGCGATGCAGGCTGGAGCGTGGGGATAAGATTTTGTTCTTGCAGCCTTTAAAAGTGCTTTCGAGCGGCCCGGCGAACTGACTGACTGAAACTGACTGGCCGGGCATCATCTGTCAGCTGAGCATCGTCTCAATGAGCCAGTAACTGCTGATCAGGAATCTGAATTAACATCAGAATTGGCTAATGAGAGAGATTGTGATTATAATATTAGGCCAAATGAGAACTCTTACTGCTATCAACTATTGCAAGAATTAAACGAGCAAAGGAAAAAAGGCATTCTCTGTGATGTCAATATTGTGGTGAGTGGAAGAGGCTTCAGAGCTCACAAAAATATTCTGGTTGCAGGCAGCCATTTCTTCAAGACTCTGTATTGCTTTACAAACAAAGAAAATCGTAACCAAACCACTGTTACCTACTTAGATGTTGTTGCTGTTCAAGGCTTCTCTGTCATCTTGGACTTTCTATACTCTGGTAATCTTGTGCTTACAAGCCAGAATGCAATTGAAGTTATGTCAGTGGCCAGCTACCTTCAGATGACAGAGATTGTGCAATCCTGTCGTAATTTTATCAAAGATGCCTTAAATAATGTTGATTGGTGGCCCCCAGGGGGAGGGCGTTCTCTGTGGGCGCGCCAGACCTGTGGAACTGCTTGCCGGTGGAGCTCCGGATGGCTCCTGACCTTCGCTCCTTCCGGCGCGATCTAAAAACTTATTTCTTCGAGGAATCCGGCCTGGTTTGATGGGTTAAGGGACGGGATTTTAAATAATTTTAATTACTGTTTATTGTTTTATATTGGGCATTACATTTAATTGTTTTTTAACTTTTGTATTCCGTCTTTTAGATATTTATTGCCCTTTTCACCGCCCTGAGTCCTTCGGGAGAAGGGCGGTATACAAATTAAATAAATAAATAAATAAATAAATAAATAAATAAATAAATAAATAAATAAATAAAATCAGAAGCCCCAGAAGCTGTAGTTGTGGATTATAATAGAAGATCAGTGAGTAGAGATGGGTTATCTTCAAGGGATCAGAAAGTTGCTAGTTTCTGGGCTACAAGAAATCTAACTAACTTGGCAAGCAACATAAAAACTGAAAATGATGGCTACTGCATTGATGAAAGCCAGTCTGAAAACTACCAAATTAATGATTGGGTCCAGGACAGCCCACCCAAATCTGCTGACGACTCGGGACAGTATGGCCTGGCATGGAACTAAGCTGTACGTACCCATAGCCATGCGGGAATGGGTGTTACACCACTGCCATGACGCTAGGCAGGCAGGACACTTCGGGTTCCTGAAGACCCTACACCTAGCATGCTGGCAATTCTGGTGGTTGTACATGAAGCGAGATATTGAGGACTATGTGCGGAAATGCCACATCTGTGCGACCACCAAGCCCTCCTCCAGTAAGCCGTTGGGACTCCTTCAACAGGTGGCAGACCCAACTCGGCCCTGGCAAGACATCGCCATGGACTTTGTTGTTGAGTTGCCTGACAGCAGGGGATACAACGTCATTTGGACGGTCATCGACCTGTTTTCCAAACAGGCACATTTCATACCATGTAAAGGACTGCCATCGGCTCGGCGGTTAGCATGGATGTTCGTGACACACATCTATCGCCTGCACGGGGTGCCGCACCATATCATTTCAGACCGGGGAGTGCAGTTCACGGCTCGCTTTTGGAGGGAGTTCATTCATTACATCGGATCGTCCCAGGGCCTGAGCTCAGCGTACCACCCATACACTAATGGAGCAGCAGAACGTGCAAACGCAGCAGTGGAATGCTACTTGTGATGCTACGTGTCTTACCAACAGTCCGAGTGGGTGACCTGTTGGCATTCGCCGAAGTAGCCTACAACAACGGAGTGCATAGCAGTACCGGGTTCACTCCCTTTTGGGTGGTCTCCGGATATGACCTTGTACCCATTCCCGAGTATGGCCAGGGGGATGTGCCTCCCTGCCAGCCCAGGGAGTGGATGAAACAGATAGAGGAGGTATGGGGTGTGGTAAAGAAAGCACTAGAGCGAGCTGCGGCGGTGCACAAGGAGCAGGCGGACAGGAAACGGAGACCTTTCAGCACCCCTAAGGTGGGGGACCTTGTCTACCTGTCCACCAAGTACCTACGACTCTGAGTGCCCTGCAAAAAGTTGGGACCCAAATACCTTGGGCCATTCCGGGTGGTGCAAGTGATCAACCCCGTCACGGTGCGACTTCGGCTGCTGCGCTTCCTGGGCAAGGTCCACCCGGTGTTCCACTGCAGCCTGTTAAAGCCTGCCACAACGTCTGCGACAGCAGTGTGAGAGAAGACTCCCGGGCCCGTCCACGGCGAGCAGTTTGAGGTGCAGGAGGTCCTTGACTCCAGGCTGTGAAGGGGAAAGTTGCAGTACCTACTGCTCTGGAAGGGCTACCCCAGGGAGGAGGCCTTGTGGGTGGGGGTGGGGGATGTGCACCCAGGAAAACCGGGTGGGGGATGGACCGAGTCCGTGGGCTGGGTGGATGACTGCTTACCATTTGTTTCCTCTCTTCCAGGTGGAGCCCTGGTAGGGGGGGCGGCATGTCGAGCCCTGCAGGGCCGACATTCAGCGAGGGAGGTGGCTCCAGGATCTCTCTGCCCAGCTGTAGCCGCTCCGGCAGGCCCGCCCGAACCACCTGCAGACTCCCGGCCGTTTCCAGTGGCCATGTCTGTGTTGGGCGTCCCTCCCCCACCCCCCAAACGCCACACCTGTGCACAGGAGGCCGCAGGCCCCAGGACAATGCCCCGACCGGCTCCGTACGCCGCGCCTGCGCAGGAGGGACCTGCGCATGACGGGGCAGACTCCCGGCTGTTTCCGGCGACCGTGCCGGTGTGCAGAGGCCATGCTGAGGGACCTGACATTGCGCCTGTGCACGAGAGGCCTGCAGGCACCGGAACTAGGCCCCGAACAGCTTTGCGCACCACACCTGCGCGAGAGAGAGACCTGCGCACGACGGGGCAGGCTCCTGGCCATCTTCGGCGTGGGGAGGCCTACCAGAGCGGGAAGCCAACACACAGCTGCTGTTCCAGGCTTTTCTCGTTGTGCGGCAAATGGACTACACCTCCGACTGTGGGGAGTTTGTTTACGGGACTGCCTGGTTGGGGAGCTGGGGTGGCTCCGATGGACGGAGGGGACCCCGGGGCCTGGGGACTGTGAAGAGAACGGTCCCGGGTGGGAGAGGACCAGAGGTGGTGGGGTCTGAGAACCTGGTGTGGGGGTTTCCGGGGCTACATACCTGCACGTGGAGCGTGAAAGAAGGGCGGAAGCCAAAAGGCCCTGGGGGGGAGGGGTAGCGCATTTATGGGGAGGTGGGCGGATGCCAGTTTGTTGGGGGGGCGTGGTGTTTTGTGCCAGATGGCGTTAAATAGCGTTGGATGCGGAAAGCACCCAACGCTGACTTTGTTCCCGCTTCGGATTGTTTTGTGGAAGAGAATAAACATTTCCTTTGTGGGTTGTCTACTGTTCCTGCTGTGGTTCTTTTTCCTGCCGTTTGCAGATGGATATTTGGACAATTCCATGGCTCAAATGGATGGAGGCAGCATCTAGGTCAGTGTGCTCTGCTTCCAAAGGTTGGGGGGGGGTGTCATCTGTGCAGGGCTGAAAGACATGAAAACAAGAACTCCTCCCCCCTTTCTGGGTAGACTCTCCCAGGAAAGGCGGACAAAGGCATGAAGCACAGGAGATACGAAAAGGAGTGGATGGGGGTGGGTGGGAGAGTAACTTGTAGGCAGAGTTTTGAAAAGGCATTACTACGGCAGTTAAAGAAACAGGCAGACAAAATGAGGACATGCCAGATGAGAACAATGGAAAGGCTGGATTCTGGTAAGAGAACATATATAAAAGGTCTTATTGAATAAAACAATGTAAAAAAATTGGTTTGCTTCCATTGAAGGGACTGAGCTATTTGGCAATAAACTCACAGATTTTCTGGAGGAATATTTAAGCTAAACAATGGGGACAGTGAGTTAATTGATACAGAACATCCCTGTCCCCAGCAATCAAAAAATTACAGGGTTAGCAGTGCATGTAACATAGATGTGTGTGTGGACAAGGATATCAACCTTTCCATCAAGCAAAATCAAGCTTTTAATAGCGAATGCCACACAAAGTGCACTAACCAAACAGGTGGTAAGAAAATAGAGGAACTCAGGCACCACACAGGTTATATAGAAAGTAAACACAGGGTCAGTCATAAAGGACTCAAATGTCTGTACACCAATGCACAGAGTATGAACAGTAAACAGGGTGAAGTAGAATTCAGGTAAATGAGGGCAGATATGATAATGTTGCCATTATGGAAACCTGGTGGGATGAAACCCACAAATGGAATCATTTAAAGGAAACAGACCAAATAAAAGAGCTGGAGTTTCTCTATATATAAGAAATGACTACATCTCTATAGAAATAGAGCACAACAATGATGAAAATTCTTGAATGCATTTGGGTCAATATAAAAAAGGAAAAAAAATGACATTGCCATAGGTGTATTCTATAGGCCACCCAACCAAACAGGAAATAGATGAACATTTTGCTAGTCAGATAACTAAGGTATGTAGGAAGCACAAGCAATAGAACATAGTCAAACTAGAGTCTTGGACTTTAAGAGAGCTAATTTCAATAAACTTAGAGAGGGTTTGGGAGGAATCCCATGAATGAGAATCCTCAAGGGGAAAACAATTCAAAAAGCTTGGGAAATTTTGAAAAAAAGTTTAGCATAATACCAACAAAGAAAAATAACAGCTATCAAAAGATATCAGCATGGCTGCACAAAGAACTCTCAGATAAATTAAAAGATAAAAAAGACAAGTATAAAAAGTGGAAAGGGGCACATAACTAAAGCAGAATATCAGCAATTAGACAACAAAACTTCTTTCAATAGGTAAAAAACAAGAAAAAAGTTAAAGAAATGATTGTGGCAAGAATGTGACAAGCAACAGGGAGAAAGCAGAACTATTTAACTCTTTTTTTTTTGCATCTGTCTTTACACAAAGGGAAAGAAAAAAACAGTCCAACCTATAAAAACAATACAATAAAAAAATAGATTAGAAACACAAATTAAGATAGGCAAGAAAATGGCAAGTGAGCACCTATCTAGCCTAGACGAGTTCAAATTTACCAGGACCAGATGGCTTACACCCCAAGGTTCTCAAGGAACTGGCAAATATGATCTCAGAACCACTGAACTATATTTTTCAAAGATCTTGGAGCACTAGGGAACTACCAGAGGACTGGAAAAAAGCTGATGTAGTTCCCATCTTCAAAAAAGGGAAAAAAATATATCCAGGAAACTACAGACCTATCAGCCTGACCTCAATACCTGGGAAGATTCTGGAACAGATAATCAAACAACAAATCAGTGAACACCTAGAGGCAAACAAAGTTATTACTAAAAGCCAACATGGGTTTGTCAAAAATAGATCATGCTAAACAAATCTTATTGCATTCTTTGACCAAATGACAAAATTAGTGGACCAGAGGAATGCTGTGGATACAATTTACTTGGACTTCAGTAAGGCATTTGATAAAGTTGGTATAGGGTTTCCTGCCTGAGCAGGGGGTTGGACTAGATGACCTCCAAGGTCCCTTCCAATTTTATTATTATTATATGCACGAGTGAAACTTTTCCAGCAGATGACCTTAAAACATTCCCTCCTGTTAACTTTGGGCTGTTCTTAAGAGTACAGAGAAAGGGAGAAGAAAAAAAAACACATTTTCCTTCACACTGTTTGTTGGCCAGACAGACACAGTGAGGGTATTTTCCTTTTGCTAGCTTATTTTAAGCAGAATTTCTAGCAGAATTTTAAAATTCTTTTCTCTTTGGATTAGAAACAATTATCAGTCACATTTACCTCACACACAAAGACTTTGACACACATATACACACAAAGACAAGAGAACAGAAAAGGAAACAGAAGTCTTAGTTTCACACTTCCTAGTCATTCCCATCATAAATCTCACTTAAATTAGGGAAGGCACAAATCTTAAACATACCACGTGGTTGCAGAGAGAGAGAGAATCACTATTTCTTATTTTCCCTTTAAGTACCTTTATTTAGCCAAATTGGTTTCCCAGCAAAACCCTGAGCAAAGCCCATTTCTTACATATTTCTCTTGCTCTTCATCTCAAGCAAATCTCCTAGGGGAGTCCTAATTGTCACCTTTGAACTGCCGCTTCCCATGTTCCCTCTCAGATGTGGGGTTCACTTTGGCTCAGTCAGGTACAAAAAGAAAAAAAAAACTTCCAGTTTTCAGACAAAAAAGCGTCCAGGGAGACTTTGGTTCCCTGACGAAGTACGTCCCCCCTTTTCCTGGGAACTACCTGTCACGGTTTTCGGACTCTTCATTAGTCCGGGAGGACCTGTGCCTTTTTGAAAGGTGATGAGTACTGACCCCTCCTCTTCTGTCACTGTTTTCAGACCTCTTGTGTGTCTGGGAGGACCTGCGCTTGCCCAAGCGATGAGTATTGACCCCTCCTCTTCTGCTACTGGTTTTCAGACTCCTCATGAGTCTGGGAGGACCTGCACTTTTTGAAAAGTGATGAGTATGAACACCTCCTTTTCTGCCCCCTACACAGTGAATACTGGCACCTTCTGAACTAGGCTTTGCTTACAGGGCCTTACCAGCTGGTTGCCCAAATCCAATTGTCTCATTCACTCATTCCATTCCATTTTCACACAGCCTTTCCCTTTTCCCTAACAAAAGGTCCTGCGCTCTGGCCAAAACCCCCATACTTTCCAGGGTCTGCAACTTGAACAGATCCTTTCTGTGGCTAGGAAAGGCCAGAGGGAGCAAAATCCAACTGTGATTGGGAAAAAGGTCTTCTCACTCACACACACACACACAGACATACACACATTTCTTTTACCCCCCTGGGCTTTAAAGTTAAAATTTAGAGGTACTCACCTTCACCTTCTTTCCAAAGCAGCCCTTGAGCTCAAACCCAAAAACTCCCTTTACTACCCTGGATCCACATGGGCAGGGCCTGGGAAAACCATCCACAGACACAAAGGGGTCTGTTGCCGGCAAGATGGGGCTTACCAGTCTTAGTCCATTGGAGAGGTTAACTTGGAGTCCCATCTGGGTTGCCAAATTGTTGGAAGAAACGTCTTCATTATGGTTCATCAAAGCTGGGAATAAACATGGCAACAGCTTTGGGAAGAAGGTTGTAGTTTATTGGAGAGGAAAGCCAGACAGAAAGATGGTTCCAGCAGAAAAGAAGGACTGACCACATGTAAGGAATAGGTTTTTATACCCTCTGGATCCTTTTGTTTAGAGTTGCTTCCTGTTCCTGTTTGAGGCTATTTCCTGTGTCATGAACTTTGGACTTGAGTCTGAGTGTGCTCTTCTGGCATTCTGATGGTGATGGGTTGATCCTATTATGTCCAAAGGTTATGTCCTGTTTCCCTGGGGCTGGGGTATGTAGATTTTAGGTGTCTTTGTCTTCTTAATGTTCTAGTTCCAGCCTTCCTGATGGTTCACATTTGCATATCAATAGAACTGGTTTTGCTGCTTGGGGAGAGGAGACCTGGGACTATTAAGAAATCTGGGCATGCTTTTCTGGTTCTTCAATATCTTTTAGGAAATATATTTTTCTGCCCTTTTAATATTTCTTTCTCTAGGGAGCTGACTTCCCACAGTAAATTACTACTAATATTTTTCTTTCTTAAAATACACACTTTTAATATTGTTTTAAGCATGCTAGTGATGCTTTACAATAGCTGTCTTTGAGAGTTTTCTTGTAAACCATCCTGGATTTCTCAGAAACTTTTAATTTCAAATTAGATGTTGATTTAATAAATTAGGCAGAAGAAATAAATGTTTAAATACATCTAAATCCCACAGACCTACTGCCTCCTAGGTGCATACTGCAGAGAAAATAAGGCATTGCATTTCTAGCCAGCATAGCCACAGGATGATGGGAACTGTGGTCCATGACACCCAAAAGATATTAGTTTGGGTAAGGCTGGATTAAATTATAAAAGATCAGATGAGGGGAAGTAGGAGGAAGAAACACTTTCCACATCTCCGACAAAATAATTGGGGGGGGGGAGTTGACTCTGCCTTTTAATTTCAACTCACACCAATTCCTCTTAACTTCCCATCCAAAGCGTTCTATTATTGCCTGGATTTTAGGGAGGGGAGGAGGCAAGAATAGACCACAAAACCAATCTGCGAGTTTGCTCTCTCACCTGCCTGCACACCACCTTCCTGAGGCAGCACTGTGTGTAAGACAGATCCCCTTTTTGTATGTTTGCTTACTCTGTAACGCTCCCGTTCTCCACACTTTCACTTCCCTGCTAGCTCAATCTCTCTCTCTCTCTCTCTCTCT
>JAKJMR010018179.1:133807-164518 GCA_024449315.1 Daboia siamensis | reverse complement strand
CTTGGAAGCTCCTTAACGAACCATCGACTTCGTGAGACTATCTCACAGTGCACTCACATCTCTGTGCCTTTCTTCCCACAGGCTGGGCATGCCCTGGGTTTCTAGGCTTACAGAACACCATGGGCCAAGCGAGGAAAGGTGTGGTGTGATGTGGCAAAGCAAAGCCGGATGAGGAAAAGCCCTGCAAAGTGGGGCTGGGCATGGGGAGGCTGGCCTGGCAAAACAGAGCCACATGAGGAGAAGCCCCTCAAAGTGGGGTGTGGCCAGGTGTGATGGGGTTAGGCTGGGAGGGGCGGGGTGGGCTGAGGCAAATAAGCTGCATCTGCTACTGCACTCCACCAGCCCCTGACTGCTCGCCATTTCCTGTACGTGTGCCAGGGTGCCCAGCTGGGGTGGGGTGGGGCAGGGCTGGGGCAGCGGGGACTGGTCCCTTGCTATTTCTGGGACAGCCCTGGGGGGGGCAAATCTGGGCCCTCCCCGGGCCGGATTTGGCCTGCGGGCCTTGTGTTTGACATGTCTTGTCTAACATATCACACTCTTGCTTGTAAGTGAAGTTGAAAGAATCCAGTTAATGTTGGGCATGTTGAAATCACCCATGATTACAACCTCTCCCTTCATTGCCATGTGGGTCATCTCAACCAAAATGCTATCATATTCCTCTGAATGTCCTGGGCAACTGTACTGTATATGACACAATTCTGATGACTGAGCCCTCTTTACTTTGTTGACTGCCAGTTGCAAAGTGCCCAGATAACAATCATGTCACTATGAGACGCTGTGACAGTCATAAATTCAAGAATTGGTTGCAAAGCTACTTTTTAAAAAGGTTGTAGTCTTGGTCACTAAACAAAGTAGTTGGTAAGCAAGAAATATCTGTACTGTATATTCTTCTGTGTCACTTTTTTTGTCCTAATAAAGCATTACCTGACTGTGGAATTCTCCCTTTTTTTTGATGGGCAGACCAACACCTGTCAGGATGGCTTTTTAGTTAAGTTGTGAAATTTGTTATAAGCTAATCTAACAATCTTTTTTATGACATAGTCTGGTATAATTATCATAAGTTGGCTGCCAAAACAGGGCTTTAAAAGAGGATCAGTTGGCACACACAAACACACTGTATATGTATTTTGTGTGTGTGACTTTCTGTGTCTATACTGTGCATGTGTGTGTATATACTCTGTGTGTGTGTGTGTGTGTGTATGTGTGTGTGTGTATATATATACATACACACACACACAGTATACACACAAAGAGAAAGTCACACACAAAAAATACATATGCAGTACACAGATTTTCCATTATGCCTTTGGATACCAGTTGCTGGGATATTTTAGTGAGAAGATAGTTCTTCATTCATGCTCTGCTTCTGAAGTGTCATAGGGTAATGGTAATTAGGTTGGACACCATGGTAAGAAAATGCTGGGCAAATGGGCCCTTGTTGTTGCCCTAAGGTGTGCCAAGGAATGTCATATTTCAGTAGACTAATTCTACCAAAGAAAAGAAAAAGAAAAGGAAGTCTGAATGGGATTCTATATGCTTAGTTTGTACTGTATTCTCCAGCCAGCTGACCATGCATTATCTTCCTTCTTCAGGGTGGGTATGACATAGTTGGCATTACAGAAACCTGGTGGAATGAAACACATGACTGAAATGGACTGATGGATGGATACAAATTGTTCAAAAGAAACAGAACTACAAAAAGAGGAGCGGGAGTTGCACTATATGTAAGAGAATACTACATATTTATAGAAATGCACATGATCAAAGATAAAAGCCCTCCATAATACATATGGGTCAATGTAAAAGGGAAAAAAAAGTGACATTGCCATAGGGGTATACTACAGGCCACCCAACCAATCAGAAGTAATAGATGGACTATTTGCCAACCAGTTAACAAATGTATGTAGGAAGCATACCACAGTAGCAATGGGAGACTTCAACTACCCAGATATCAGCTGGGAGACAAACTCTGCAGCGAGCAGGAGATCAGATTCCTAACCAACCTAGCTGACAACTTTGTCATCCAAAAGGTAGAGGAGGGAACTAGAAGTAAAGCTATACTGGACATAATTCTTACTAATAGAGAAGAAGTGATAGAGGGAGTTGAAGCTGCCAGAACCTTGGGGGAAAGTGACCACATCATACTGGAATTCAATATAATGCAAACACAAGCAGTACAAAATAATTGGCCAATGTCTTAAACTTCAAAAGAGCTGATTTTAAAAAACTCAGAGAGAACCTAGGAAAGATTCCATGGATGAAAATCCTAAAGGGGAAAGCAACTCGAGAAGCATGGAAAACTCAGAAAAATGCTATCATTAAAGCCCAGTCCAGCACAATACCACTGAAAAAGAAAAGGTGAAGAAGAAACCAGCATGGTTGCACAAAGATCTCTCAGACAAACTGAAAAACGAAAAGGACAAATACAAAAAACGGAAAGAGGGACACATAACTAAGGCTGATTATCAGCAGACAGCCAGAACATGCAAAGAGAAAGTCAGGAAAGCAAAGGCTCAGAATGAACAAAGACTTGCAACAGAAATCAAGGATAATAAAAAAAGTTTATTTCAACATATTAATAACAAGAAAAAAGTCAAGGAAACTGTAGGTCCACTAAAGAGAAAAGATGGCAAGGAGGTAACAAGCAGTAGGGAGAAAGCAGAGCTGCTTAACTATCAGAATCCAGTTATATTTCATTTCTATCTATCTTCTCTAAATTACAAACTAATCCTTACTATCTCCTGGATTCTGTCATACTAAAAAAAGGGGAGGGGGTATGCATGGGGGTTTTATTACTTTTACTTCCTGGATACAATACAAAGTAACCTTTTGTTGATTCACTTCTGGTCTATTAACCAAACAATGTGGCCATTTGCCTTTCATCCTATGCCTCTCTGAAGATCTGCTCTTTACCAACAGTGAGGGAAAAGGGGAGGGGGAAAGAGGCAACACTTGAAATCTGGGCAATAAGAAGATTGAATGATCCTGCCGATGGAGCTGGATGGATGTTATTTTTCCTGAAGTAACACCTAGAAATCTGCCAATTTGAATCGCCTGGAAGAACTGTGAGTGGGGGGCCGCTTGAGAACACTTTAAAACTTTGAATGGTGGAGGGAATTCCCCAGATCCTGTCTAGCACACCTACTATCAATTTCTCTTAATAAATAATTCTTGTTGGAAGAAACTGCTTCCAAGAGTTCTGTTTTCTTAAGATGTAGATTGCATCAGTCTTCAAACAAAGAGAAATTATAGCACAACATACCAAAAAAATACTGCAAAAGACAAACTAGAAACAAAAATTAAAATAAGCAAGAAAATGGTAAGAGAACACCTATCTGACCTTGATGAATATAAATCACCAGGACCTGACAGATTACATCCCAGAGTTCTGAAGGAGCTGGCAGATGTCATGTCAGAACCATTGCACCATATCTTACAAAAATCCTGGAGCACTGGGGAAGTACCTGAGGATTAGAAAAGGGCTGATGTGGTTTCCATCTTCAAGAAAGGGGAAAAAATGGACCCAGGAAACTACAAACCAATCAGTCTAACATCAATACCTGGGAAGATCCTGGAAAAGATAATCAGAGCCTTGGTGGAGCAGAGGGCTAATGCCTCCTTAAGTAACACCAGCTGCCTGCAATTAGTGCAGGTTCGCATCCCACCAGGCTCAAGGTTGACTCAGCCTTCCATCCTTCCGAGGTAGGTAAAATGAGGACCCAGATTGTTGGGGGCAATAAGCTGACTTTGTAATAATGCCACTTGGGGTGTGTGTGAAAGCCCTAACAAGCAGGCATATACATAGAATGAAGGCTACTGCTAAGCTTGTAAGCCGCCCTGAGTCTTCGGAGAAGGGCGGGATATAAATGTAATAAATAAATAAAAAAACCAGATCTGCGAACAACTAGAAGCAAACAAAGTTATACTGGTAGCCAAAAAAGGTTTGTTAAAAACAGATCATGCCAAACCAATCTTATTTCATTCTTTGATAAAGTGACCAAATTAGTACATCAGCAAAACAATGTGGACATAGCATACTTAGATTTCAGTAAGGCATTTGACAAAGTAGACCACAATCTACTGCTTGGAAAGCTAGAAAAAGGTGGAATAGACAACATCACCACCAGATGGATTTGTAGCTGGCTGACAGACCGTACTCAGTGAGTAGTCCTCAATGGTACTACATCCACATGGAGAGCAGTAAGCAGTGGGGTACCAGAAGGCTCCGTCTTTGGCCCAGTACTCTTCAATATCTTCATCAGGTTTTACATTTAGGCAGGAAAAATCAAAGATATAAGTACAGATTAGGTGAGACCTGGCTCAAAAACAGTAACTGTGAGAGGGACCTTGGAGTCCTAGTGGATGATCACTTGACATGAGCCAGCAATGTGCAGCACCATCCAAAAATGCTAATACAACCCTGGGTTGCATAAACAGAGGCATAGAATCAAGATCACACAAAATATTAGAATCAAGATCACACAAAATATAAAGCGGTTTTATAAAACCCTAGTAAAACCACACCTGGAATACTGCAGCCAATTTGTTCACCATATCACAAAAAAGATGTTGAGATTTTGGAAAAAATTCAGAGAAGAGCAACTAAGATGATCAAAGGCCTGGAGACTACAACATACAAAGAATGGCTGCAGGACTTGGGTTTGGCTAGTCTAAAGAAAAGAAGAAATAGGGGACACATGATAGCAGTATTCCAGTATGTGAGGGGCTGCCACAAGGAAGAGGGGGTCACGTTCACCAGAGCACCAGAGGGGAGGATGAGAAACAATGGTTGGAAACTGATCAAAGAGAGAAGCAACCTGGAATTAAGGAGAAACTTCCTAACAGTGACGACAATTAACCAGTGGAACAGCTTGCACTCCATCACTGGAGGTTTTTAAGAGGAGAGTGGACAGTCACTTGTCTGAGATGGTAGGTTCTCCTGCTTGAGCAGGGGGCTGGACTAGAAGACCTCCAAGGTCCCTTCCAGATTCTATTCTATTCTATTCTATTCTATTCTATTCTATTCTATTCTATTCTATTCTATTCTGTGTAATCAAGGGAAACAACACCTGGGCAATTCCAGTCATTAGATACACAGCTGGAATAGTGGACTGGACTCAAGCAGAACTAAAAGCCCTGGATAGGGAGATCAGAAAAATAATGACAATGAATCATGGCCCTTCATCCTCACAGTAATGTTGATAGGCTCTACATACTAAGGAGACTAGGTGGGTGTGGAATGTTGCAAGTACATCAGATGGTTGAAGAAGAATAAAGGGCATTGGAAGAATATCTGAATGACAATGAAGAACATGTGCTGAGGCTAGTATACCAGGAAGGATTGCTGAGTACTGGAGAGACCAAACTGGCTTATAAGAAAGGACCAAATGAATAGTAAAGGGACATGGCAAGGCAAAGTATTATTTTTATTTATTTTATTTATTTTATTAGATTTATATACCACCCTTTCCCGAAGGACTCAGGGTGGTTTACAGGGTATTTAAAACAAAACCAGTACAAAAGTTAAAAACAAATTTAAAAAGATTAAATCATCCCTAAAATTAAAAACCCCAGTTAAAAATTCTCAGCCTGGGCCGGAGAGCTCAAAGAGCCAGGTCTTCAGGTCCTGGCGAAATGTGCAAAGGTCGGGGGCAGTCCTAAGCTCCACGGGCAGCTGGTTCCAGAGGGCAGGCGCACCCACAGAGAAGGCCCTTCCCCTGGGTGTTATCCGCCAACAGTCTTTTATCGGCGGCACCTTGAGAAGACCCTCCCTGTGGGAGCGCGCTGGACGAAGGGAGCTTGATGCTGGCAGCAGGTGTTCCCTCAGATATCCTGGACCCAAGCCATTCAGGGCTTTATAGGTAAGAACCAGCACCTTGAATCTCACCCGGAGGGCAACCGGAAGCCAATGCAGCTTGCGGAGTAGAGGTGTTACATGGGAGTATCGGGAAACCCCCATCACAATTCGCGCGGCCGCATTCTGCACCAGCTGAAGCCTCCGAGTGGTCCTCAAGGGCATCCCCATGTAGAGAGCGTTGCAGTAGTCTAGACGGGAGGTCACGAGCGCATGAGTGACTGTGCGTAGGGCATCTCAGTCCAGATAGGGTCGCAACTGGCGCACCAGGCGAACCTGGGCAAAAGCCCCCCTGGTCACGGCTCCTATATGATCTTCAAAATTGAGCCGTGAATCCAGGAGGACACCCAAGTTGCGAGCCCTATCAACGGGGGGTAACACCTAACCCCCCATCGTTAAAGGTGGAATAATCTGGTTAACCCAAGATGCCGATATGCACAGCCACTCAGTCTTGGCAGGATTGAGACAAAGCCTGTTTCTCCCCATCCAGACCTGGACCGCCTCCAGGCAACGGGACATCACGACGAGGGCATCGCTGGGTTGGTTCGGGGTGGAGAAAAACAGTTGGGTATCATCAGCGTACTGATGATACCCCACCCCGAAACCATGAATGATCTCACCCAGCGGCTTCATGTAGATGTTGAACAGGAGGGGAGAGAGAACCGACCCCTGAGGAACTCCACAAACGAGAGATCTCGGGGTGGATCTCTGCCCTCCAGTCAACACCGACTGCAAGCGGCCCAGGAGATAGGAGGAGAACCACCATAAAACAGTGCCTCCCACTCCCAACCCGCTGAGACGCCGCAGAAGGATACCATGGTCGATGGTATCGAAAGCCGCTGAGAGATCTTTTTTTTTTTAAAGTAAATTTTATTAAACAAATTTTAAATAAAAAAACAAGAATATTATTACAAAGTACAAAAAAGTGCATCAAATAGAAAAAACACCAAAACATCCTAGACACCAAAAAAACCAAAGACAACAACATTAGACAGGACCGGGGAGTGTAATACTACCCCTAATTTCTTTTTCTCGTGCATCCCAGGCTAAGTAACCTTTAATTACCAAATATTAGAAATCTATAATTGTATATATCTCCAGTTTCTATACCTCAATAATAATACACAATCATCTGGTATTTCCCCCGTTGAGATTAAATATTCTATTTTGTAACCATGAATACCAGGAGTCCCAACTTTTATTGAAAAGTGATTCACTTTTCCCTTTGAGAATATATGTCATTCGATCTGACTCTCCGCATAGTAATACTTTCTCTATTACTTGATAGTCCGTTGGGATTTCCTTCATCTTCCAATATTGTGCATAAGTCATACGCGCCGCTGTTGTAATATGTATTACTAGATACCAAACATTTTTTGGTACTTCTTGTGGCTTCATCCCCAAGAGGAAAATAGCTGGGTCCAATTGAAGATCATATCCTGTTATTTGAAATAACCAATTTTTTATATTGGTCCAGTAACGCCTAACCTTTGGACAAGTCCACCATTGATGGTAGAAAGTGCCCCTGGCAGAACCACATTTCCAACATTTGTCATTTGCATTGGGAAACATTTTTGAAATTCGTGCGGGAGATAAGTACCATCTATACAACATTTTGTACATATTTTCTTTAAATGACGTTGCTAACGTTAATTTTATATTTTTCTTCCAAATTTGTTCCCACTCTTCTAATTCTATAGTGCGACCAATATTTCTCTCCCAGGCAATCATTACATCATTTATTGTTCCCCCTTCCATCCCATGGAACAAAAGTAGATTATAAGTCTTAGATAAAAATTTAGCATCACTTCCCCATAAAATCTTGTCTAATTCTTGTGGGATTATATTGATTCCAAATTCCTGCTTATCCCTATTAAACCTTGAGCTCATTTGAGAATACGACCACCAATCCAACTCTATACCCCCAGAATGTAACTCCTCCCTGGATTTAAGATTGCCTCTCAGATCTATGAGATCTTTATACCTATAGTTTCTGTCTGGATTGTGTAACGTTGAATAAGTTACAGCTTCCAAAGGAGTAAACCAGCCAGGTATCTTTCTATAGATCCACCCTCTCACCATACGCCAAGAGTTTATCAATACATCCCTAATATAATGATTAGAGAAAACTTTATATTGACTATCCTTCCTTGGCCAGAGATAGGCATGCCATCCCTGCGTTAAGTTATATCCTTCAATAGTTAACACCCTCCTTCTAGATAACACAACCCAGTCCCTAATCCAAGCCAAGGCAGAGGCATGGTAATACAGCTCCCAGTGTGGGAGCCCCAGTCCTCCCCTTGTTTTGTGCTCCTGCAGCATTCTTCTTTTAATACGGGGCTTTCGATTATTCCATATGAATCTACTAACTATCTGTTCTAGTTTTTTAAAAAATTTCTTATCTAGTTTTGCAGGAGCAGTTTGGAATAAGTATAACCACTTTGGCAAAATATGAGTCTTAATCACTGCGATTCGTCCTAGGATTGAGAGTTGAATGTTTTAACAGCTGTCTAATTTCTTCTCCATCTCAATCATCAATTTTTGATAATTTAATTCCTTTATAGATGAACACCTTGAAGATAGCCAAATACCTAAATATTTAACTTTTTTAACTATTTGGATCCCCATCACCTCTTGTAATTGTACCTTGCATTCAGTTCCAATATTCTTTACCAAAAATTTAGTTTTATCTCGATTAATCTTTAAACCTGCTACTTCTCCAAAGGCACTAATTTCCTCCAATAATTTAGGGCCTGATTCCAGTGGGTCTTCCAAAATAAAAACTAAGTCATCAGCAAAAGCTTGAAGCTTATATTGCTGATCATTTATTTTTAATCCTTTAATATTATTATTTTGCCTAATTATAATCAATAGTGGTTCTAAAGTCAGAATAAACAGTAGAGGTGAAAGGGGGCATCCCTGTCTCGTACCTTTTTGTATATCAATTTTCCCAGTCATTTCACCATTGAATAATACTCGGGCAGATTGCGTAGTGTAAATTGTTTGTATAGCTCTTACAAAATTTGGTCCAAATCCCATTTTAATCATCTGACATATTAAAAATTCTCAACTAACCATGTCGAATGCTTTCTGAGCGTCAAGAAACATCATTGCCAACTGTTTGCTAGGGTGCATCTCATAATATTCCAACGTATTCATCACTATTCTCAAATTATTTCTTATTTGCCGATTTGGAAGAAACCCATTCTGATCTGGATGTATAAATTCTCTTAAGAAAACTTTAAGCCTGCCTGCCAGAATTGAGGAGAAAATTTTATAATCTGCATTCAATAGCGAAATGGGTCTATAATTTTTAACCAAGGTACGATCTGAATCTTCCTTTGGGATCAAAGATATATAAGCCTCTGTCCATTTTCCCTTCACTCAAAACCTCATTAAATAAATCTTTTAAATGGCCACTAAACATTTCCAACATCTCTTTATATAATTCCGCCGGGAGTCCATCCGTTCCCGGGGTTTTCCCATTCGATTGTTTCTTAATTGCCTCCTTTATTTCCCCTTCTGAGATCTCTGAATTCAAAATTTGTTTTATATTCTCAGGAACCTCCTGTAAATCCACCCTTTCTAAGTAACTTCCAATCCTTTCTTCTAAAATTGGGTCTTTCTTATACAATGCAGTAAAAAATTCCTGAATCACCTTTTTCTTTTGATCATTTGATCCCACCATATTTCCCATCCCATCCTGTAACCATTCTATTTTTCTCGCGATTGCTCGCTTCCTAAGCCTATAGGACAACCATTTTCCAGCCTTGTTGGCATGTTCAAAAAAAAATTGTTTATTCCTTTGAATTTTCTCTGCTAATTCTTGTTGGTCCAGGAGGGAAATCTCGTGTCACGTAATATCTTTTCTCTCCCTCACTATTACTGAGGATGGGTCTTTCTGAAGAGCCTCCTTGGCCTCTGTCAACATTCCCATCAACTCCAATCTCTTAACCCTCTCTTTCTTCCACTTATATGCCGAATACTTAATTGCTATCCCTCGAATCACTGCTTTCGCAGTGTCCCATATAATTTGAATTGGTGTATCTTCCCTTCTGTTCTCCCCGAAAAAGTATCCCATTTCCTGGTTAAACAAGTTTTTGAATTGTTCTTCTTTTAAAAGAGCTGCTCTCATTGTCCATCTATACCTCTTCTTTTCTCCTTTCCAAACCAAAACTAACGGGCTGTGATCTGCCCAGTCATTAGTCGTAATCTCTATTTCCCTAACCATCTCTTTCAATTCATGGGATGCCCAGATCATATCAATTCGGGTCCATGTTTGATGCCTGGGAGAGAAATAAGTATATTGCCTCTCTTCCCTGTGAAAATCTCGCCATATATCACATATACCTAATTCCTCCCTCACTTGATCCCACACCTTAGGCAATGTTCTTTTTACCCCTTTAAGTAAACGTTGCCCCGGGGTATAGTCTTTATCCACATCTACTATTGCATTGAAGTCTCCTACGATGCAGATATGCTCGTATTCTAACCCTGCTATTACTTTATATAAACCTTGAAAAAAGGCAAACTGATTACAATTTGGTGCATACACATTTACCAATAAGATTTTCTTCTGAGCCAATTGAAGTTCTACCATCACTACTCTACCTTCTGTATCTGAATACACCCAGTGGGCCTCAATATTTCGCCGGACGTAAATCACTACTCCCCTTTTCTTTTGTTCTGCCAGGGACACAAAAACTTCTCCCAATTTTGGACACGCTAGTACATACTGTTGGCTTTTAATAATATGGACTTCCTGGATACAAATTATATCATATTTTAATTTACAAAGTTTGGACCAAGTTTTTTCCCTCTTAGTAGGAGCATTAAGACCGTTAATATTGACAGAAAAAAGGCAAACCTCTTCCTGAATGTCACTGCTTCGCTGTATTCTTTATTTTTTTTGCTAACCGTGTCTCCATTTGAGGGCCCGAGCCTCCCAATTCCCCAGCATCTTCCTTATCTATACTCTTCTTTTCTTTTAATCCTCCACTTCTCCCCTTGGAATCCAATTGAACTTCTTCCTGGCTTTTGCCTTCTAACTCCTCCTCACTCTCCTGATTGAACTGAGATTCAAAAAATACATGGGCATCCTGTTGAGGCAGTGCAGATTCAGGTACTAACTCAGGTTTAACATATTGCACCTAGAAGGATGGTCAAACTCCTGAAGGTACAGAAATTTGGTTCAGGCTATAGCCTAAGTCTCTGACTCATGTCCTAGTTCCTTGTCCTGTTCTTGTAAGCCAAACAGCTATGCACAGCCGTTAGTATTTTTATCCTGACCCAGACATATGCATCCTGTTGTCCTCTTCCAAGGCTGACATATATCACATGTATACTCCCTTTGCTGACAACTCCTTTTCTTCTGTTGCTTATCTGTACTAGGCATATTTCACTTCTCTATATGATGTTATTCACATTATCATATATTATTCCTCCCCATGTAACGCCTATATTATGACGTATGAATACCAAATACTTGTAACTGGATAAATGTATGTTGCATTGAATCTTTCGGGGTTCAGACTCTTTCTTGCTGAGTGCGGTTTGAACCTGCGCATTAAACTCCTTCCTACATTGAAGAGCTTGGCCTGGTCTCCATTAATATAATATAAGTATATTGCCTCTCTTCCCTGTGAAAATCTCGCCATATATCACATATGGAATCAGCTGCCGGTTGAGCTCCGGATGGCGCCCGACCTTCGCTCCTTCCGTCGCGACTTGAAGACATTTTTGTTTGTACAAGCCGGCCTGGCCTGATGAGGGATGGGTGTTTTTTAACGTTTGTATTTTTACTTGGGCATGTTTAATTCTCTTTTTAACTTTTGTATCTTTGTATGTTTATATTTGCCCTGTACACCGCCCTGAGTCCTTCGGGAGAAGGGCGGTATATAAATAAAATTAAATAAATAAATAAATAAATATACCTAATTCCTCCCTCACTTGATCCCACACCTTAGGCAATGTTCTTTTTACCCCTTTAAGTAAACGTTGCCCCGGGGTATAGTCTTTATCAACATCTACTATTGCACTGAAGTCTCCTACGATGCAGATATGCTCGTATTCTAACCCTGCTATTACTTTATATAAACCTTGAAAAAAGGCACACTGATTACAATTTGGTGCATACACATTTACCAATAAGATTTTCTTCTGAGCCAATCGAAGTTCTACCATCACTACTCTACCTTCTGTATCTGAATACACCCAGTGGGCCTCAATATTTCGCCGGACGTAAATCACTACTCCCCTTTTCTTTTGTTCTGCCAGGGACACAAAAACTTCCCCCAATTTTGGACACGCTAGTACATTCTGTTGGCTTTTAATAATATGGACTTCCTGGATACAAATTATATCATATTTTAATTTACAAAGTTTGGACCAAGTTTTTTTCCTCTTAGTAGGAGCATTAAGACCGTTAATATTGACAGAAAAAAGGCAAACCTCTTCCTGAATGTCACTGCCTCTCTGTATTCTTTATTTTTTTTGCTAACCGTGTCTCCATTTGAGGGCCCGAGCCTCCCAATTCCCCAGCATCTTCCTTATCTATACTCTTCTTTTCTTTTAATCCTCCACTTCTCCCCTTGGAATCCAATTGAACTTCTTCCTGGCTTTTGCCTTCTAACTCCTCCTCACTCTCCTGATTGAACTGAGATTCAAAAAATACATGGGCATCCTGTAAGTTATCAATACGATATCTCTTGTCCTGCCACATAAAAGCCAATCCCTCTGGAATAAGCCATCGGTAGCAAATGTCAAATTTCCTAAACTGAGTTGTTAGGAAATCATATTTTTTCCTCTGATCTCTCACTCTTCTTGGTAGCTGCTTAAGAATAATTACTGATCTTCCTTTAAAGGATATAGTCTTCTCTCTTGCTTTCCTTAGGACCTGCTCCCGCACTGATGTTTTATTCAGTCGGACATGTATCTCTCTCGGAAGTTTGTTTCGATGTGCATAACTAGTGTAAACCCGAAATACGTCATCTATATCCCTCAACATCCCCTGTGGGTTCACCTCAAGCACTCCAGCCAAAATCTCTGTCACAATGGTTTCCAACTGCTCCTCTCGGTCCTCTTCAATATTTTGTAAACGTAGGAAGAAGGCAGATTTATCTAATTCGAGGGCAATTATTTCATCCTCCAGGCGTTTATTAGCTATCATCAGCCGGTGTTCCATACTTTCCACTTTTACATCTGTCTTATCCATTCTAGTTTCTACCACCTGGATCCATTCCTCTTGACTCACTACCATTGTCTGCATTTCCTGGAGCTTCGTATGTATACTCCTTATTTCTCCCTTTAAACTTTCCATCTGGTTACCCATCTCAGCCTTCATTTCCTTCTTTAACTCCTCAAATCCTATAGCTGTAGTCTCCTGATTTTTCAACATTAAGTCTTGAAGTGACTTAAAGATATCCTGAACTCCCTGTATAGATAAAGCGTCTTTATTCCCTGTCACTGTCTCATCCGGAAATTTGCGAGCTGTCAGGGATTGTGTGGGCACAGGCACTATGGTCTTCTTCTTGGCGAAAGTTGTTATGGTCGCCATTTCTGTTATTCTTTGGTGCTCTTCCAAAATAGCCTACACTTACTCAATCTCCAAGACTCCTCCCCAAGCACCTCGTACTCTCAATATTATCCTAATCACCCAATTTCTTCTCTAAGTTTATTAAAGTAGAGGTTAGATATGTTGTTATTATATAAGACATAAAAAGAAAAATATAGAGAGAATATAGTAAATAGGCCCTATCAATGGCAAAAAAGAAAGAAAATAAGTAATAATATGAATAAGCCAATATTCAAAAAAAGGGGATGTAACCCAGTTCAGTATATTTAAATTCCTTATTCTTCAAGGAAGTGTGGCAATCCAATTCAGTTCAGTTCAGTTCCTCTTCTCTTCTCTGCTGACAAATGTTACGATGTTAAACCTCCAAGAAAGAAGCAGGAAAAAAAACAAAACCCGATGCCAGATCAAATAGAAAAGGGGGTCTCCAGGCTGTTATGCATTAACGAATTAACAAATCACCGAGATCCCAGATATTTCAAAAGGAGAAAAAAAAAACACTTATCAAAATTTAAAGAAAGAGTCTGTCCATCGAAGAAGAACACCAAAGAAGTAACTGGAATCCTCAAATCAGCCTGTGAGTCTCTCTAAGGCGGCTATTGTTAAAAGCCTCTATTGTTGTCTGCCGCTTTAATCAATTAAGGCTGGATAATACTTCACGCTGCTCACCTCTCAAACGATCAACAAACGAAGGGGGGGATTCTCATTCTCTTTTGATATTCACTCTTAACTCTGCCTGGAACGCCAGTAGCTTCCTTCTAAATTGCTGAGTCACAGCTCCAGAGCAGCCTTTTTTCAGGTGCCTTCTCTCAATACCGGCACCACGGGAGGATTTCTCACTGCTAAGCAGGGATTTTGCAAGTTCCCTGCAATTGCCGAGCATCCTCTCTTCTTCGCCTGATGATCCCCAGCTGGCGATGGCTATGTAGAGCCGCACAGTATCGGGAAAACAAGCTGCGATCCGAAGAGATATTCCAGGACCCGCTTGTCTGCTGTGACCACAGCCCCGGAAGTCCGAAAGCCGCTGAGAGATCTAATAGGACTAGGACAGAGGAACAACCCCTGTCCCGAGCCCACCAGAGATCATTCACCAGTGCGACCAATGCCGTCTCCGTGCTGTGCCCGGGCCTGAAACCCGATTGGTACGGGTCCAGATAATCAGTTTCCTCCAGGAACAGAGGAAGATGATGCGCCACCACACTCTCAACAACCTTCGCCAGAAAGCGAAGGTTGGAGACTGGACGATAGTTATTTAAAACAGCCGGGTCCAGGACAGGCTTTTTGAGGAGGGGTCTCACCACCGCCTCCTTCAAGGCGGTGGGGAAGACACCCTCCTTCAAAGAAGCAGTTATTACTGCCTGGAACCAGCCTTGTGTCCCTTCCCGAGCCGCATAAACCAGCCAGGAGAGGCACGGATCCAACAAACAAGTGGTGGAGCTCAGCCTCCCCATGATCCTGTCCACATCATCAGGGGAAACAGGATCGAACTCAGTCCAGATAACATGCTCAAGACTGTCCAATTCCTCCACGTCAGACTCCGCCCAGTCAGAGTCCAAGCCGGCCCGTATCTGAGCGATTTTTTCCATCAGATGATGACTAAACTCCTCGGCCCGTCCCTGTAAGGGATCCTCCCTCACCTCCTGGTTAAGAAGGGAGCGAGTCACCCTAAACAGGGCGGCCAGGCGATTATCTGCGGACGCGATGAGGGCAGCGAAGTAATTAGCCCTCGCCGTCCTCATCGCAGCAAGATAAGACCTTATAAAGGTTCTTAGCTGCAATCGGTCAGATTCGGAATGGCTGGACCTCCAACCGCTCTCTAGACCCCGTCTCCGATGCTTCATCTCCCAGAGCTCCGCAGAAAACCATGGAGCCCAACAGGATCTGCGCCGGGTCAGAGGTCGCAAGGGTACGACACAGTTGAGTGCCTCAGTGGCCACCTTTTCCCAGGCATCCACCGAGGCATCAACTGGGCTGTGAGTGAAGGTGATAGGTATAGACCCAAGGGCCATCTGGAACCATTCAGGGTCCATTAGGCGCCTGGGGCGGAACCATTTAGTTGGTTCCGCCGCCCAGCGGCGGGGGGTGGCATAATGGAAGACCAGCTGCAGGAGATGATGGTCGGACCATGACAGGGGAATAACGCCCAGTAAACCCTCTCCCAAATCATCCAACCACTGTCCAGATAGGAACACCAAGTCGAGAGTGTGACCCCCCACATGAGTTGGGCCTTGAATTACCTGGGTCAGGTCCATGGCTGTCATGGAAGCCATGAACTCCCGGGCTAACTCCGATGACCCTCCCAGGGAAGGCAGGTTGAAGTCACCCAGCACTATAAGCCTGGGGAATTCCACTGCCAACCCTGAGAGGGTGTCGAGCAGCTCGGGCAGAGCTGTTGCCACACAGCTGGGCACCAGGTATGTAAGCAACAAGCTCATCTGAACCCGAGAACCACATCTCAGGAGGAGGGACTCACTCCCGCCAATCTGGACAATGGTGGTCTCCCACGGACATAGTCTCCCTGATAACCACCGCCACCCCACCGCCCCTACCCTGAGCCCATGGCTGGTGTAGCACATGGAAACCTGGGGGGCATAACTCGGTCAGAGGGACCCCTCCCTCCGAGCCCAACCAGTTTTCCGTAATACATGCCAGATCCACGCATTCCTCCTCGATCAAGTCACAAACGAGGGGAGCCTTATTAACAACGGATCTGGCATTAAAATACACCAGCCTAATCTCAGGGGCCTGATCACCCTCACCCCCGGGCAAAAGCGTGCTAACTGGAGGGTCGGAGCACATCACCGCTTGCAAGCAGCGGGGGCGCGATCCCGGATGTCGATACGGCCCTCCGTGCACACACCTGCTGCCATTCCCTATCGTCGTGGGGATTTGAAGCCCCACCCCAACACATCCAGAACCAGCCGCCTCTGACCCAAACCTCGTCCTGCCGGGACCCCAAACCGGCCCGGACTGAGTGCCAGTTAATAATAATTACATAACTATAATAAGTCATTTTCGGAATATAAAGAGGAAAAGCTCAACACTGGTAACAGCAGCTGCCCTAGATCATCCCTTGCCCAATGGTAAATGAATGACAATTAGGAATATCTTGGAAATGCGGCTTCCGGTTCCTGTTTTCAGTGGAGCAGTTGGAGAATTTGATACTCCGGCTGAAATTTCTTTTTGTTGGGGACCCTAAGGGGCCAGAATCTACCCTGAAGGGGTGGACTGAAGGAAGGAAATTCCAGGGACTTAGGAGAGATGGTGGTCTCTCCGAACAGTCCAGGAGAAGCCTCCCAGAAACCAACAGAAGAAAAGGCTGGCCAACGCCCTGTCCAGTCATAGCTGAAACAACAGAAGTCATAAGCGATTAAATCAAGTGAATAGAAAACAGCATGTTTGAATCTGGGTAAGAATATTGATTTTCTCTATCCTATCTACTTTCCTGAAGAAGAAAATCCTTAAAATAAGAGATCTCCGAAGAAGGAAAGGGGGAGGGGGACTCCGTTCCTTCTCCTTCAAATGGGCGGCGGAATCTACCCTTTAGAGAAAGAAAACAACTAGAAAGACATGATAAATGAGCAAATGCTGACACCTGCTGGTGGATGAGGATTTTTTTTCTTTTTTTTTCTTTCCCTTTGAACTCTTAAGCTTTTAAATACACCTGTTTAAACAATAACACAGCTGAAGCAATGAATACTTTACAAAAAGAAACATGTGATGAGAGACAACAATTCCAAAGGACAATGACTTTAAACTACATAGAAATTCAGAATAACTTTGAGAATATGAATCAACTTATTTTCAACTGAATTTTACTCCAAGAAATTTCTCAGGAAAATACAGTAGAGATGATTGAACAAAATTCTGAAGAGAGAAACCTAAAGAAGGAACCTTATAAAATGCTCATTTTACAAAAGGAAACATATGAAAAGCAGCAAAATTTCCAGAGGACAATGAACTTAAATTATAAGAAATTGCAGAAGAACTTTGAGAGCATAAATCAACTTATTTTCAACTTAATTTCACTTCAAGAACTTTCTCAGGAAAATATAGCAGAGATGATTAAATATAATTCTGAGGATAGAGACTTGAGAATGGAATTATATAAAATAAAAAATTATGATTTAATTCAAATGGGAAATATTTTAATACGTCTAAAGAACTTTGAAGATAAGGAAAAGAATGAGTAAAAAATCCTTTTAGGGAAACAAATGATGCAGCAAAATATATTGATTAAGAAAGATACTGACCAGAGAAAAAAAGATTAAAATGAAATTCCAGGAAAGAGATGGAGTATACCAGAAACAATATTTTAAAAAGAGACATTTGTTTGAATATGGCTAAGAAATGGGAAAATTTTGAAATATACTATTTTTATAGGGGAATTTTTTTCTTTCTTTTTTTCTTTCTTCCTCTTAATATAATTGTGTTTTGGTTTTTTTTCTTTTCTTTTTTTTGTTTTGTTCTTCTAAGTTGAAATTATTTAAACAAAAGTAAAATATAAAAAATGTGCTTTGAATGAGTTTTAAAGGATTAGATGATTAGAACTATTGAAGGAAATGCTTAAAGTTTAAATAGATTAAATATATTCTTAGCTATGGTTAAAAATAATGAGAAATTATAATGATTTATGTTTTGTTAAAAAATCTCAATAAAATATTTACATAAAAAAAGGAATATCTTGGAAATGAGCTTTTTGACCAACACGTAGAGAACTTCAAGCTCTCCAAACTAAGCTGCTATTTTTGTAGTTTGCTTCTCTAAAATGTAGCAGCTAATTATTGTGTTAAGTAGTAACTTGCCCTACCCTCAAAGTTGGAGGAGATGCTTCTGCCTAAGAACCACCAAGAATGTTATTTGATAGATTAATTAGCAATTATTTGGTTTCTGATGTATGTTTACCATTCTCCAGAATACTCAAAGATTGTCCTGGTTTGTATGGTCAGATAGTAAATCTACATGAACATGTAATGCAAAATTATTTTATTTCTAGATTCCTTTTTATCAAAACTGAGAAATTACATTTATCAGCACTAGAAAAAACAGTGATCTTAAATTATGGTTGAAAATACATTTAACAATCTGGCTCATACCAAATCTAAAGGGCATGGATTACTAGTTTGGAAATAATGCAAACATTAAAATACATTTCTTGCCATAACAAGAAATGTTGCTTACCTGCATGAGAACAAGGTATTTGTGTTTCATTCCACTGGTCTTATACAGAAAGATTAAAGTGTGTGTACCCATAGTGCTAATCTTCTACTTTATTAAACCACAGAAATTGGACCTTTCACTGCCATACATTGCAACTGGGAAGACCATAGCCTTGACTATACGCACTTTTGTTGACAGGGTGACATCTATTGTTTTCTTTGCACTGTTCATTTAAGAAGACATTCTTATCTCTTCTAGCTATTCTCTGGAATTCTGCATTCAATTGGGCGTATCTTTCTTTTTCTCCCTTGCCTTTCGCTTCCCTCCTTTCCTCAGCTATTTGCAAAGCTTCCTCAGACAGCCATTTTGCTTTCTTGCATTTCTTTTTCTTTGGGATGGTTTTGGTTGCTACCTGCTCTACAGTGTTGCAAACCTCTGTCCATAGTTCTTCAGGCACTCTGTCTATCAGATCTAATTCCTTAAATCTATGTGTCACCTCTACTGTATATTCAACAGGGATATGATTTAATTCATACCTGAGTGGCCTAGTGCTTTTCCCTACTTTCTTCAGTTTAAGCCTAAACTTTGCAAGGAGAAGCTCATGGTCTGAGCCACAGTCAGCTCCTGGTCTTGTTTTTACTGACTGTATAGAGCTTCTCCATCTTTGGCTGCAGAGCATATAGTCAATCTGATTTCTGTGTTGACCGTCTGGTGATGTCCATGTGTAGAGCCGTCTCTTGGGTTGTTGGAAGAGAGTGTTTGCTATGACCATCATATTCTCTTGACAAAATTCTATCAGCCTGTGCCTGTTTTGTTCCCCCTCCATCAAGGTACAAACAGCCGGACAAGCAGCTACGAAACAAAAGGGTTAATTCTTTATACTACAATATAATTGCTGTCCGATAAAGTCTTGGCAGCAAGCTACCCAGAGTCAGCCAAAACAAGCTAGTTATCTCAAACGTTCGCTGACATGAGATAACTGCCAACAAGTAATTCCAAGAAAGTCCAGACAAACAAACCCAAAAGCAGAGATAAAGAAGCGTAGTCACGAAATCCAGACCAGGGTTCACACAGGTAGAGAAATCTGACAGATGTGACCAGAAGCTGTGGTGAATTAATTGTTCGTCACAAAGTTCTGAGAGCAGCCACACCCTCTTTTGTACCTTGTGAGGTGTCGCTCCATGACTCAGCTACTCCCTGTCCCTCCTACTCATCCTACATTGCTGCAAACGCTTGGACCTGCGTCTTTCTCGAGGGTCTAGCCATGAGTCATCTTCACTAGATTGTATTTGCTGCAGCTGCTCGAGCTCCGTCCCAGCCTGGCTCCCAGCCTAGCTACTCCCAGGCTGCTCCTCTCCTTATCCAGCACCACTACCGGGCATTTCCGATGGGGTAGGGGAATTGCACGAGCATTCAGCAAGGCGAGTTGTGCAGTTAATTGTGCCACTTGCTGTTAAAGGAGTTGATTGTCAGCCTGCAGGTGCTGCTGCGGCTGCTGCTGCTGCTACTGCTGTTGGTCCATCTTGGTTAAAAGATGGTCTGTTTGGGGTGACGAACAAGTTTTTCTGTTTCCCCTGGGGTACAAACAGACATACAAGCAGGCATCACTAGCAAGGGTTAATTCCTCAGGCTTTAGTAATTGCCTTGCACCTGAGCCCGCAAGTCCACCAGCTCATGGACTGCGGCCAAGGCTTCCACGGGCAGCACTGTCCGCAGGGGAAGTGGGTCCTTGGTGCAGAGGTACTCCAGCTTGTGGAACAGGGCATCTGCCCTCTGGTTGTGACCTCTGGGGATGTAGTTCACACGAAAGTTGAACCAGGCAAAAAAGAAAGACCACCGGATCTGCCACTGGTTCAACTTCCTGCCCGTCTTCAGGTATTCTAGGTTCCGATGGTCCATCTGGACCTCCACCTGGTGTCAGGCCCCCTCGAGATGATGCCGCCAAGCCTCGAATGCAGCCTTGATAGCCAGCAACTCTTTTTCCCAGATGGTATAGTTGCGCTCGGAAGGATTGAGTTTCCGCGAATAGTAAGCGCAGGAAAAAAGAGTGCCGCCATCCACCGGGGCCTGCAATAACACCACCCCAAGAGCCACGTTGGATGAGTCCATCTCCACTACAAAGGGACGGGTCAGGTCAGGGTGCCTCAGGACGGGTTCCATGAGGAAGGCCTTTTTGAGGGCCTCGAACGCCTGTTGCTGCGGGGCACCCCACCAGAACGGGACCTTCTTCTGAAGGAGCTGGGTTAGCGGAACTGTCAGTGTAGCAAAGCCCAGGATGAAGGTCTGGTAATAGTTGGCGAACCCCAGAAGGCGCTGGATATCCTTCACTCGACGGGGGGGTTCCCAACTACACAAGGCCTCCACCTTATGCAGGTCCATGGTGATGCCTTCGGGAGAGATGATGTTGCCAAGGAACTCTATGGAAGTCTGGAAGAAGAGGCATTTCTCCAGCTTCGCATAGAGTTGATGCTCCCGAAGGCGCTGCAAGAAGAGGCGGATGTGCTGCAGATGGCTTTTCCTGGACCGGGAGTATATCAGGATGTCATCCAGGTAGACCACCACAAACCTGTCCAACATGTCTCGAAAAACATCATTCATCAGGTGTTGGAAGACTGCGGGGGCATTGGTCAGCCCGAACGGCATAACAGTATATTCAAAATGACTGTATCGGGTGCCAAATGCCGTCTTCCATTCATCCACCTTTCGCATCCGTACCAGGTTATAGGCCCCTCAGAGATCGAGCTTGGTGAAGATAGTTGCCTCACACAGCCTCTCCATCAGTTCTGGGATGAGCGGCAGGGGGTACCGATTCCGCACCGTGATGGTGTTCAGTCGGCGGTAATCGCAACACAAGCGTAGATCCCCCGTCTTCTTCTTGACAAAGAGGACTGGGGCCGAGTGAGGGGACGACAAAGGCCGAATGAACCCCCTGGCCAGGTTCTTGTCCAAAAAGTCCCACAAAGCGGCCAACTCGGGCTCCGACATGGGGTACAGGCGTCCCACTGGCAGTGGCGCGTTGGGCAGAAGGTCCACGGGGCAATTGTAGGACCGGTGTGGGGGCAAACGGTCCACCTCCTTCTCACTGAACACATCCGTGTAGTCCGCCAGGTCAGGAGGCAAGTATACGGCAGGGGCGGAGACTTCCTGGCCAGCACAGGTGTGGCAGATGTGGTCTACACACTGCAGGCTTGGAAAAGAGATGGCGTTTCACGACCACGCCACCTGAGGGTCATGGGTTTGAAGCCAAGCCAAACCCAGGACCAAAGGGAGATGGAGGTCCGCTGTGATATAAAACTGAATCGCCTCCTCATGTGCCCCAATGGCAAGCCGCAAAGGCTGGGTGGTGGACTTAATGGGGCCCAAGACAAGTTCCCGCCCATCAATGGTCTCTACCCTCAACGGAGGGTCCACCAGAGTCAAGGGAATGCCAAAATGGGCCACAAAGACCTTGTCCATAAAATTGGTTGTGGCCCCCGAATCCACCAGTGCATGCGCCTGGATCCCCCCCGGTCGGTCAAACAAAAAGACCCGAGTGTCCAAAATCAGATGTCAAGGGGGTCCAGAGTCCACGTCTGCTGTTCCTTGCCGGGGTGTGGTACATACCCGGCCTAGGGCTTCCCCTAAATCTGCCCCGTTTCCCAACTGGTCAGTCCGAGCCTGAGACCCAGGGCCAGACTTTGGCACCCCACCTTGCTTCCTAGGACAGGAGGCAGCGAAATGTCCGGGCTCCCCACAATACAAACACCACCACCCTTGACATTTCCGACTCCTCTCCTGGGCTGTCAGGTGAGGCCTGGCCGCTCCCAGCTCCATTGGCTCCTCAGCAGCTGCCACAAAATGTGGGGCGTCCCGGGACGCGGTTGGTGCAGGATGCAGATGTACAGGAGCAGACAGCAGCGTGGGCAACTCTTGGACGGTCCAACGGGTCTTTCGACGTTGGAGGCGAGCATCAATGCGAAGGCACTGGACCACCAGGGCGTCGACGGTTGGGGGAGCCTATACATGGACCAGTTCATCCTGAAGCTCATCTGAAAGCCCGTCTTGGAAAGCATCCAGTAATGCCGCCTCATTCCAAGCTGAGTCCTGGGACAACAGCTGGAAGTCAGAGATATAATCCTGCAAGGGGGGGGGGTTCCTTGACGGAGGTCTTTGATACGTCTGGCTACAGTCTGGGTGTGGATGGGGTCCTCATACGTGAGCTTCAGGTGTTGCCAGAAGCCCTGGTAATCAGTTAACAAGGGGCTGTTCTGAGTTAACAAAGGTGTGGCCCATCGGGTGGCAGAGCCAGAAAGAAGGCTAATTACAAACCCTACCCTAGCCCGGTCATCAGGGAAATCCTCCGGCCTCATAGACATAAACAATTGGCACTGTCCCATGAAGCCCGAGAACATCTCAGGCTCTCCAGAAAACCTATCGGGCACCGCTACCAGGCATTTCCGACGGGGAGGAGGAATTGCAGGAACATTCAGCAGAGCAAGTTGTGCAGTCAATTGGGCTACTAGCTGTTGTAGAAGTTGATTGTCTGCCTGCAGTTGCTGCTGCAGCTGCTGCTGCTGCTGCTGTTGTTGGTCCATCTTAGATAAAAGATGGTCTGTTTGTTGGGGTGACGAACAAGTTGTTCTGTTCCCCCTCCATCAAGGTACAAACAGCCGGACAAGCAGCTACGAAACAAAAGGGTTAATTCTTTATACTACAATATAATTGCTGTCTGATAAAGTCTTGGCAGCAAGCTACCCAGAGTCAGCCAAAACAAGCTAGTTATCTCAAACGTTTGCTGACATGAGATAACTGCCAACAAGTAATCCCAAGAAAGTCCAGACAAACAAACCCAAAAGCAGAGATGAAGAAGCGTAGTCATGAAATCCAGACCAGGGTTCACACAGGTAGAGAAATCCAACAGACGTGACCAGAAGCTGTGGTGAATTAATTGTTCGTCACAAAGTTCTGAGAGCAGCCACACCCCCTTTTGTACCTTGTGAGGTGTGGCTCCATGACTCAGCTACTCCCTGTCCCTCCTACTCATCCTACATTGCTGCAAACGCTTGGCCCTGCGTCTTTCTCGAGGGTCTAGCCATGAGTCATCTTCACTAGACTGTATTTGCTGCAGCTGCTTGAGCTCCGTCCCAGCCTGGCTCCCAGCCTGGCTACTCCCAGGCTGCTCCTCTCGGCGTTCAGATGGAGATGGAGGCCTTGCCAGAGAGGCTTTTAAATGGGACATAATCTTATGCAGAATTGACTTGGGAGGCCGGTGTGTGGTGTAGTTGGTTCACATGGTGTGGTAGGATGGAGGGTTTGTTGTCACTGTGTGTTGGGGGGAGAAAGCACGGGGGGAGGCTCAGCTAATCACAATGTACACATGTTGTACTTTAACAATAAAGGTTTATTTATTATTATTATTATTATTTCTTTGCACTGTTCATTTAAGAAGGCATTCTTATCTCTTCTAGTTATTCTCTGGAATTCTGCATTCAGTTGGGCGTATCTTTCTTTTTCTCCCTTGCCTTTCGCTTCCCTCCTTTCCTCAGCTATTTGCAAAGCTTCCTCAGACAGCCATTTTGCTTTCTTGCATTTCTTTTTCTTTGGGATGGTTTGGGTTGCTACCTGCTCTACAATGTTGCGAACCTCTGTCCATAGTTCTTCAGGCACTCTGTCTATCAGATCTAATTCCTTAAATCTATTTGTCACCTCTACTGTATATTCAACAGGGATATGATTTAATTCATACCTGAGTGGCCTAGTGCTTTTCCCTACTTTCTTTAATTTAAGCCTAAACTTTGCAACAAGAAGCTCATGGTCTGAGCCACAGTCAGCTCCTGGTCTTGTTTTTACTGACTGTATAGAGCTTCTCCATCTTTGGCTGCAGAGCATATAGTCAATCTGATTTCTGTGTTGACCGTCTGGTGATGTCCATGTGTAAAGCCGTCTCTTGGGTTGTTGGAAGAGAGTGTTTGCTATGACCATCGTATTCTCTTGACAAAATTCTATCCGCCTGTGCCCTGCTTCATTGTGTACTCCAAGGCCAAACCTGCCTGTTATTCCAGTTATCTTTTGGCTTCCTACTTTAGCATTGCACAATATATTAAAACACAATTCTCCACCTTTCTAATCTTGTCATTAATCATATTCTCCAATTAATTTAAAGAATCAGTTTCTCTTCCGTTAGAAAACCCACCAAGGTCTTATCTTCTTTAGTTTCAGATGGCCTTGAAGGTACAATCCTCCTCTTCCCCCCTCCCAACCTTAAACTAAATCTCTTAAAGCAATACACAAGTTTAACATATGAAATGGCTACTTCTTCATCTCTTGTCTAGCAATAACATTTGATGTTAGCAGCGTTGACAACAATATCATAATTTCTTCTAACGTTATTTTGGGGATTTAAAAAAAACATGTACCTTCAGGTCATTTTTAAAAAAATATATTTTGTATTACAATTTTTTTCCTTAATATGAAATACAAATAGAAATAAACACAATGAAAAAAGTGGGCAAGGAAAGGGGATAGAGACAATAAAGTGAGGGAAGAGGGAAAAAGAAATAAACAAAAAACAGGTAGCTAATAAAGTTATTGTGGGAACGGCCAGAATTTGGTCTCTCAAGAATTTGGTTTTTCACCTTTCATCCTTTCCGTTCCCCTCTAGTTGGGCCTCTCTGTTAGCTTCAGTGAGAGCACACTCTTCTGGCTGGCAGGGAGCCTGGCATGTGGGAGGTTTGGGAAACGCTATGATAAAGCCTTCACATACATCTTATGCTACCTTGTTTTTGTGTGATCTCATAGGCACCTGAATAATCCAATTATTTCTATGTATCCTATTTGGTATGAGACTGATGTAACTTTTTGTAAGATTGGAGGTGAATAAAAGTTCAGCGGGCAGTACTCGGGGGAGTTCTTTTTCTGGAGACGAGGCTGCCTGGCTGGTTCAAAGCTGTCTATCGACTCAGGTCTGAATTTCTTTCCCCTTCATCTATAGTATCAACTTTTTACTTATACCAAATAGTAACTACTAGCCATTTTTATAGCAGTAATCTACTTGTCAAAACCCAAAGTCAACATTTCATTTTTTTCTCTTTCACACAGAAAGCCCAGAAGTGGTTTCCAGGTAACCACAAAACTATTTACATTCTTGTCCCTAATTAGTGCCGTCAACTTTGCCATCTCTGCCAGTTTCATCATCTTTTCAAACCATTCCTCCATTGTGGGAGTTTATTTCCATTTCTGGGCATATAGAATTCTTGCAGCCATGAACATATTTACAGGTAGTCTTCAAGTTACAGGAACTCATTTAGTGACCAAAGTTACAACGGCACTGCAAAAGTGACTTAGACCATTTTTCACACTTGAGCATCCCCATGGTCACCTGATCAAAATTCAGATGCTTGGCAACTGGTTCATATCTATGACGGTTGCAGTGTCCCGTGGTCATGTGATCATCTTTGGTGACCTGACAAGCAAAGTCAGTGGGGAAGCCAGATTCACTTAACAACCGGGTTACTACAGTATTTAATAACTGTAGTGATTCACTTAGCAAATGTGGCAAGAAAAGTCATAAAATGGGGCAAAACTTACTTACCGTATTTTCTGGCGTATAAGACAACTGGGCGTATAAGATGACCCCCTACATTTCCTGTTAAATTATAGGGTTTGGGCTATACTCGCCGTATAAGACTACCCCTCTTCCAACGCACACCAAATAAAAATTAAAAAACATCAGATTTGATTTTAATATGGTAATTTTAATTCGAATGCTTATGACATGCAGGTACTTAGTAGGAAAACTGTCACTTATAAACATAAGGCTGTTTGTCATCAAACATGTAAACATAAAACAGTGCAAGTGGATTAAACTTAATAATAACAATAACAATAACAATAACAATAACAATAACAATAACAATAATAATAATAATAATAATAATAATAATAATAATAATAATAAGTTGGAAGGGACCTTGGAGGTCATCTAGTCCAACCCCCTGCTAAGGCAGGAAACCCTATACCATTTCAGACAAATGGCTGTCCAGTCTCTTCTTAAAAACTTCCAGTGTTGGAGCATTCAACACTTCTGGAGGCAGGTTGTTCCACTGGTTAATTGTTCTAACTGTCAGGAAGTTTCTCCTTAGTTCTAGGTTGCTTCTCTCCTTGACTAGTTTCCATCTATTGCTTCTTGTCCTGCTTTCAGGTGCTTTGGAGAATAGCTTGGCTCCCTCTTCTTTGGGGCAGCCCCTGAGATATTGGTTCACTGCTATCATGTCACCCCTCACCCTTCTCTTCGTTAAACTACACATACCCAATTCCAGCAACCGTTTCCTATTTTCTTAATTCACTTTTTCACTTTTCCTAATTCACTCTAAAGCTTTCCCTGCACAGAGCCTTAAGTAACACCAGCTGCCTGCAATTAGTGCAGGTTTGCATCCCACCAGGCTCAAGGTTGACTCAGCCTTCCATCCTTCCGAGGTAGGTAAAATGAGGACCCAGATTGTTGGGAGCAATAAGCTGACTTTGTAATAATGCTGCTAGTGGGGGGGGGGGTGGGGGGGTGAAAGCTCTAATAAGCAGGCATATACATAGAATGAAGGCTATTGCTAAGCACATTGATTTGTGCTTTAAATTGTAAGCTGCCCTGAGTCTTCGAAGAAGGGCGGGATATAAATGGGATTAAAAAAAAAAAAAGACCAAATGGGAGATCCGCTCCAGGTTTTCCAGCCAGCCCGCCCAGTTCCTGAGTCAAATGTGTCCTTAGAGCTAAGCAGCTGCTGTGGCTGCGGCATTCCCCACCTGCCTTTTAAGTTGGGATAGACTACAGCTGCTCTTCAACTTTAGAAAGAAAGACGCCCAGACCCCAGCCTGTAAAAAATCACAGACTGCAGCTTCTACTCCAATTGGTCCCGCTTTCCCTGCGCAGACTAAATGGGAGATCCGCTCCAGGTTTTCCAGCCAGCCCTGTCCCTAAAGTTTCAGCACCCGGCGTATAAGACGACCCCTGACTTTTGAGAAGATTTTCATGGGTTAAAAAGTCGTCTTATACGCCGGAAAATACGGTAACAAATGTCTTGCTTAGCAACACAAATTTTGGGCTCAATTGTGGTCATAAGTCAAGGACTACCTGTACTGTAGCAACAAAGTTCCAATTTTTTCTATTTATCTAATAGTCCTAGAAGAAAAGTTTCCAGATTCCATTGTAAGTGTTTTTAAAATCTTCTGAATTAAACCATGAATCTGTTCCCAATATTTTTTTGCCTTTTCACATGTACACTACATGTGATAAAAACCTTACACTTGCATGTCCAACAAACATTCAAAATATCCTTATAGATCTTTGATAATTTATCTGTAGTTAAATAACACTGGTACATTATTTTATAGAAATTCTCTTTAAGATTATAATTCAACATGAATTTCAGTCTTTCAGTCCACATATTTTCCTATCTAACATATTACAAACAAAATTTGTTGCCCATTGAATCATACAATATGTGACATACTTTCTAGGTTTAACTGTGACTGTAGCAACATTTTATAAACCTTAGCTATAAGATGTTCATAGTATTGTTTCAAATTCATTTTTAGCAGCTTCAAAACTACATTTTTTATCCAAAGTAAACCTTTCAATTGGAGATAGGTAAACCAGTGACATGTATGACCTTCTGGCTCCAAGTCATCTTTTGATTTGAGAATGGGTTCACCTTGAACAAATGATATTATTTCACTATAAATCCACCAATTGGACTTCACTCTCATTTCCTTTCTAAAAAAAGGTTTCTTGGAGTGATACCCAAAAAGGTATTCTAGGGAAAAAAAAGCTTTTATTTATTCCAAACTCTATAAATGGCACGCCTTACAAAGTGATTCTTGAAATATGCATTTATCATACCATAAATAGGAATGCCATCCAAACCTCAGTTTATGACCTTCCAAATCCAATAAACTTTTATTCTTTATGGTCACCCTTTCCTTCATTCAAACAAAACAACATGCCTCAAAATACAATTTTAAATCTGAGAGACCCAAACCACCTCTTTCTTTGGCATCCTACAACAATTTATACTTAATTCTTAGTTTTTCCCATGCCAAATAAATTTAGAAATGTCCCTATGCCATTGCTTCAATGGAGCCTCAATCATCAATATTGGCAAGATCTGAAATAAAAATAACATCTTTGGTAGGACATTCATCTTGATCACAGAGATCCTGCCCAATACAGATGCAATTTACCCCACCTTAGTAAGTCTTTCTTAATATCATTTCAAACTGGTACATAGTTATTTTGAAACAGTTTAGAGTTTGTGTTTGACAATATCACTCCAAGATATTTAACCTTCTGTTGTACCTTAAAACCTGCTTTTTTGGTTAAGTTTTCATGCTCATATGCAGACTTATTCTTGACTAACATCTTTGTTTTCTGTCTAAAACCAGCCAAAGCTCCAAAATCATTCAACCTCATCATCAAATGTTCCAAACTGTTTTGGGGATCTTTCAAAAATAGAAATAAATATAAGTCTCTTTCTTGATTATTGTATTTATTCAGAGCAATTAAAGAATACACAAAAGTACTTCTTGGTAGTGGCTTCTACTGTCTTTTAACCAAAACGTATACCAAAACATATACCAAAAGTAGAGTCGAGGAGAGTAGAGTAATAGGTGGAAGGGACCTTGGAGGTCTTCTAGTCCAACCCCCTGCTCAAGCAGGAAACCCTATATCATTTCAGACAAATGGTTGTCCAGTCTCTTTTTGAAAGCCTTCGGAGATGGAGCACCCACAACTTCTGAAGGCAAGCTGTTCCATTGGTTCATTGCTCTCACCGTTAGGAATTTCTCCTTAGTTGCTTCTCTCCTTGGTTAGTTTCCATCCATTGTTTCTTGTCCTGCCTTTTGGTGCCCCACGTCTTTGTAGGAGCCCCTCAAATATTGGAACAGTCCCCCCCCCATTCCTTCTTTTCATTAGACTAGACATACCCAGTTTCTGTAACCATTCTTCTTATGTTTTAGCCTCTAGCCCCCTAATCATTTTTGTTGCTCTTCTCTACACTCTTTCCAGAGTCTCAACATCTTTTTTATAATGTGACCAGAACTGGATGCAGTATTTCAAGTATGGTCTTACTAAGGCTTTGTAAAGGGGTACTGGAAGTTCATGTGATCTTGATTCTATCTATTAATGCAGCCTAGGATTGCATTGCCTTTTTTGTCTCCTGCTGCACACTGTTGACTCATATTTAAGTGATTGTCCACTAGGACTCCGAGATCCCCCTCTAAGTTACTGGCATTAACCCAGGTTTCACATAATTTATACCTATACAGTTGGTTTTTCTTACCTAAGTGTAGAACCTTACTTTTATCTACTTTGAATTTCATTTTGTTAGATAGGGCCCAGTGTTCAAGTCTGTCAAGATCTTTTTGGATCTTGAGCTTGTCTTCTGGGGTGTTGGCTATTCCTGCCAATTTAGTGTGATCTGCAAATTTGATGAGTTCCCCTTCAATTCCCTCATTTAAATCATTTATGAAGATGTTGAAGAGTACTGAGCCTAAAACGGAACCTTGGGGTACCCTGCTGCTTATTTCCTTCCATGTGGATGCCATTCTGTTGAGGACTACATGTTGAGTATGATTTGTCAGCCAGTTGCAAACCTACCTGGTGTTGGTGCTATCTATCCCACATTTTACTAGCTTGCCAAGAAGTAGGTTGTGGTCTACTTTATCAAATGCTTTGCTGAAATCTAAGTATACTATGTCCACAGCATTTTACTGATCTACTAATTTGGTCACTTTGTTGAAGAATGAAATAAGATTTATTTGGCATGATCTGTTTTTGATGAACCCATGTTGGCTACTGGTTATAACCTTGTTTACTTCTAGGTGTTCGCAGATTTGTTGCTTGATTATCTTTTCCAAAATCTTCTCAGGTATTGATCCCAGGTTGATTGGTCTGTAATTTCATACATCTGATTTTTTTTTACTTTTTTGAAGATGGGAACTACATCAGCTCTTTGCTAGTCCTCAGGTAGTTCCTTGGTGATCCAAGAACGTTTAAAGATATGTTTCAATGGTTCTGAAATCACACCTGCCAGTTCCTTCTGAATGCTGGGATGTAATCTGTTAGGACCCAGTCATTTGAATCCATCTAGAGCTTAAC
>JAKJMR010018179.1:104858-133797 GCA_024449315.1 Daboia siamensis | reverse complement strand
AATAGTAGTAATAATGTAGGAGTAGATATTAAAGAAGATAGATAATACAGGTGCTACTATTGGAGAAGAAAGTGGTAGTAATCCATGGGGTTTATTATTTTAGTAAGGTTCTCAGTTACATCTTTGATTTTTGCTCCAGGGAGACAACATACTTCCCTAGATCGACTGTTCAGTCTTCAGACTATAGTTTCTGTCCCAAGAATTGAATCTCCTATCACCAATACTTGCCTTTTTTTTCTCTAGGGAAGTCTGGGATACTTTTCTTCCTGTCACAGGAATGCTGGGTTGTGCCTCTTTTTTTTAGAAACTATTGATGACTGCTCTTTTATAGGTGTCTGTATATTTTCTTCCAAGGGGAGGCTATGAATGCCTTTGCTGTTGGTTGTTGTTTTCTTCTAAAAGTGACATGTTTCCATCAGTCTTTCAGTTTAGGTTCATATACTGTACAGTGTCATTTTTTATGGAAGCTTTTTGTTCCCTATTGTGTTCAATATGGGTGTATCGATTTTCTTCTTTAGGTTCATATATGGAGGTTAGGTTCATATAGTTCACATAGTAGAACAGCTGAACTTTATATAGACTTGATCAGAGTCACTTTAATTGATGGTAGGTGTGTATTGATTACTATTCACCACCAGTTTGAATGTGATTGGTTAATTCTGAACACAGTGACATGCCTACTTATAAGAGGGTGTGTACACTTATGCAACCACATTACTGTGGTTTTTTATTATTATTTTTCTGTCAGATGCAAAAAATAAGGAGTCAAGACTGGTTTCCAAAGTACTACACGTTTATTCCATGCTACATATCTGATGATATGTATCTGATCTACTAACAGTCAATGCAAATTAGCACCAGATAAGAGTCAACGGACTTCAAGGGGGGCTGGACTTAGGGCACTTACAGGGGTGTAAAGACTCCAAACTGATGATGTGTTTGACCCTGCCCACGGGCTCAGCTTGGTCATCTCCTACATTTCCCCCCTAAAAGTTCTCAATTTGTTTTTCAGTTGAATTGTACAGTTTATATGTTATATTAAAGGTGGGAAAAACTGAAGTGATTTATATTGGTCTGATTTTTTTTACATCTCAAAAACCTGGCATTTAAACAGGTGTGTTTAGACTTTTTATGTCCACCTATACCTCTATCTCTATATCTTGACTGGAATTCCCCTTTCTCCATAAGTAAAATCCTGATTTACCTGCACTTAAGGAGCTTAGGATGCATCCAGATACATATAATTCCAATTTTAAAAACCCTTCCTAGAAACCCTCCTGGAAAACTAGACAGGTTTCCAGCTGACATAAAGTTCAAGAAGAACCTGTTTCTGTGGCCATAATTGTCAGTCCTATAAGATAGGCTAGATCAGGAAACTTACACTTACCAGGATTTGTGGAATGCTGTGTCCAATAATTGAACAGCTAGTGTGGTATAGTGGTTGAGATACTGGAGTTGACAGATTCAAGCTCAAATCTCCACTTCACCATGAAGCTCACTTGGTGACTTTAAGCTAGCTATTCTATCTTGATGTGTAGGAAATAAAACTACATGCTGCTACTTAGAACAGAACACTCTAGCGTAGTTTCTCATGCGAAAGAAATAATCTCAAAAAAAGAAGGAAAGTTACAATAAAATGGAGGAGAGGCAACACTTGGCATTTGCTCCAGAGCCAGGTATATTCTTTGACCTAGCAACAAATGGGGAAGAGAAGATCTAGTTACCCATCCTGCTCCTAATTTCATTTCTCTCGAAGTTGTGCTCCACTGTCCATCTGTCTCGTTTGTATTCAGCATTAAAGAAGTCTTCTCTGTCAGGAAAATGATGACAAAGTTTGAAAAAGCAATTCAATATTAAAGCTGAGTAAATGATTTTTTCAGGCACCAGATACAGTATAGGGATTTGTTTTACTTTATTTAATGTGGTTGCCTCTTGACACTTGTCCTTCTGCATAGAACAGGCTAAACATTCAGGTCTATTGAAACATGCATGTCTATTGAAAAAGTAACCTATGTCACAGTGAAACAGATAAGCATGCATATATTATAACTATCTAAATGACAACTTCCAGCATCCCAGCCAGCATAGTCAGCAGTAAGAGATGCAAAAAGTAGTATTTCAGCTAATTTATGGAGAATTACAAGTTGACCATCTTTGATATACACTCTAAACAACCTTTTCCCTTACAATTTACTCCTCTTCTGACGTCAGACCTCATTTTAATGAACATGTGTGATATTATGGGATGCAAATGTGTAATGTGTCAACGTTGTGACAATTAAGAAATTACAACCATTTTACCTTTTGCTTAATCTGTGCTTTTTCTGCTGTTTGAGATATTTAGATGTAGAAGGGGGGGATGAGGGGAATGCTGGAGCATTTTCAGTTTTAAACACCTGAACATAAAAAGGGGGATTCTGACATTATTGATTGGCCAAACATTCAAAAGAGAAATATGCCTTTCTTTCACTGGGAAAATAACCAAGAATGTGTCCCAACTGTTGTTTTGCATACTTTTATTAGTACTATGGCCTACAATCAAAATCTACCATAGGATCTGTACTAGAGGCCAACAAGCTCATGGGGGCCAATGGCCACTACCGCCCTGGCCCTGGCCAGCAGCCCCCAAGGTGCGTGCACAGGAGGCGGTGAGCACATGGGGGCCGATGGCGTCCGTCAGCAGCCACAGCCTGCTGGCCCCTCGACTGGCGCACTCAGGCTCCACAGCCCACTGTGAATAACGGGCCAGCACTCCAGCAGCAGATGGAGGGGGGGAGGGGATGGGGGAGGCACGTGACGCAGACCACTGGACACAACTACTATGTCCCATCTGTTTTTGCTTGCAGTTGGAGAACAGGTTGCTGCTGTTCATCTCCTCACAGATCTTTTCTTTGGCCCATGTGTGGAGCTTGTTCCCCTTGTGCGCACAATGGACCTTGGCCCTGCCTTGGTCCGCTGCCAACAGCTGGTGCAGGTCCATTAGGCTGCCACTGCCGTCCGGAGCGGCAGGCCCACCCAGCATGAAGGAGGCCAACTGTCAAAACCCGTCCACGTCCCCAGCAACAAAGATCAAACGACAACAACGTGGAACGGTTGACGGCAGGAGTTTTCTTTACTTCAGAAAGTCCATGCGAAACAAAGTCAGCGTTGGGAGTTGCCCACCCCCAACGCACTCTTCAATCCTTGGGCAATCAGCTCCGCCCTTCCCCGAGCAGACCAGCATCCGCCCAAGCCTGCATAAAACCCCACCCCTTTCCCCAATTCCCCACACCGTGGTTTTCCCCCTGGCCCTACGGACCAAACAGCGCACAGGTAGACGCAACTCAAAATCCCCCCCACCCCCTGACCTGGAGCCTCGGAACCGTCCCCTCCCACCGGCCTTTTGCCCCGCGCCATGACCCCCCCCAGCCCCCGTCACCCGGGTGTGGCTGCAGGCCGCCCAACGCCGCCGCCGCAGAGCAGGCAGCTGAGAAGTCTTGGGGGAGGAGGCGGCTGCCCGCCCGCACGCCGACCCGATGGCTCCGCGGGAATAGCTGCAGGAAGAGGAGAGGCTTCCAGCTGACTCGTGCGGCCGCCCTGCTGTTGCCAGGGGAGCCGCGGGCGTGGAGAGGCTCCCAGCTGACTTGCGTGGCCGTTCTGCTGCTGGCGCCGGAGCCGCGGGCGTGGACAGGACCCCTGCGTGAATTGTCGAGCCCGAAGGGCTTGACACCAGCTAGGAAGCTCAAGTAGAGGTGGTAGAGCATGCCCATGCCCAGCAAGCAAAAGGCCACCTTGAGTAGGGAAAGCCAGATCCCCATTGGCGCCATGGCCACCCAGTCCCAGCCAGGATTGGAGATCTGGCTTTCCCCACTCGGGGTGGCCTTTTGCTTGCTGGGTGTGGGCATGCTCTACCACCTCTACTCGAGCTTCCTAGCTGGCCACTTCGCCTCCTTTGTGCTGGGCTAGCCTGCAGCTCTGGGCGGCGGCCTAATGGACCTGTGGCTGGTGGCTGTGGCTTCAGCGGGTACTGAGGTGCACAAGGGGAATGCACTCCACCCACGGGCCAAGGGCAAGATCTGCGAGGGGCCTGAGGAGATGACCAGTGGCAACCTGCTCTCCAACCAAAAAAAGATGGTACGGAGTAGGCATGTCCGGCGGTCCACATCACGTGCCCCCCCGACTCCACGTGCTGCCGGTGTTGCCATAGCACTGCTGCTGGAGGGCCAGCCCAGTATTCACAGCGGCCTATGCAGCCCCTGCTCCTGGACTCCGTTACCCCCCCCCCGCTCACCACCTCTTGTGCACGAACCTTGGGGGCTGCCAGGCTGGGCGGGGCCAGGGTGGCGGGGGCCTGTCCCTCACCCTCTCCGGGGCACCCCCATGGGCCATAAATATCAGCCAATCACAGGCCTTGTGTTTGACATGTCTGCTCTAACTAAACAAAAAGGCTGGATTCATTCAACATATTAAGACACAAAATAGGTTTTAAAAGATCAAGCTTAACATCCTAGGTGGATGCATCTACTAAGTCTTTGACCAGACTAAACATGTATTTATGTATTTATTCAATTTTGATGCTGCCCAACTGTGGGCAGTTCACAAAAAAAATGTTGTAGAAATACAGGGAAGAATCCAAGCTTTGCCCCATCCTTGTAAAGTAGGGCAAATATATATGTGTTTGTTCATAACTTCAGTAGAACTTAACTTTCAAAAATGCTGGGCACAGGATTGCAGTCTTATATAACCATTCAATCTTTTCAATAAGCCCACAGATTTTTCTTGCACAAATTGTTATTACCAGTGTTGAAAGAAAAGGGTCCAGTCCAAGCTGGGAATAAACAAAATGGAGACTGCTTTAGAAAGAAGGTTCTTGTTTATTGAGTTGCCAGAAACTTCACTGATAGCAGCATGTTTCTGGGGTGGCTGACCACATGGAGCTGGGAGTGGTGGGTTTTTATACCTTGTTGGGCTTTTGTGTTTGGAGTTGTTCCTGTGGCATGAACTTTGACCTGAGGTTCAGTGTGCCCTTCTGGTATTCTAATGGTGGTGGGTTAATCCTATTATGTCCTAAAGGTCATGTCCTGCTTTTCTGGGGCTGTGGATGATGGCTATGTCCTGTGTTTGATGGGTGAGGGGTTGCTGGTTCTAATTTTATCATTCTGCTATTGTTAGCTATCAAATCTTGCTCCAAGGGATTTCGAAAGTTCCTGTCTTTTTTTTTTTATTGAAAAGTTTTTAAATACATTTTATCTTTAACATCCCAACCCCCACCCCCTCCCTCCCTTCCCAACCCAATCCCACCCTCTCACCCTCCCCTTCCCCCCTCCCCCCTCCCCGACTTCCCAGAGCTGAATACAAGGTATAAAAGTAAAAAAAACAGTCATAAACTACCATATGCTAATAACAATAAACTATTAAGTCTACCGCACTTTAGCTCTTATAAAATGACTACAAGCAATATAAATATCCTATAAATACTTATTCAAATGCTAAATGAAACTTTTTAGTCCCATATTTATTCTGAATGTAATCAATCCATTTTTTCCACTCCACATTATATCGTTGTTGCAAGTGGTCTTTCAAATACGCTGAAATCTTCGCCATTTCTGCCAGGTTAGAAACCTTTAAAGTCCATTCTTCTATAGTCGGCAGTTCTTCCTTCTTCCAGTATTGCCCTATTAAAAGTCTCGCTGCCGTAATCAAGTTCAGCATCAGCTTAATGTCCACAACAGTAGTATCAGTAATAATGCCCAGTAGAAACAATTGCGGACAAAACTTTATCCTTTTCTTGAATACCTTCTGCATATTCCACCAGATTTTAATCCAAAATGCTTTAACCTTTTTACAGGTCCACCATATGTGAAAATACGTTGCATCTTCGCCACCACATCTCCAACATTTAGGCTGATAATTCGGATACATACTTGCTAACTTTTTAGGATCTAAATGCCACCTATAAAACATTTTATAAAAGTTCTCTCTTAGATTTTGAGCTTGTGTAAATTTTACATTTCTCACCCAAATCTTTTCCCAAGTGTCCATTGTAATAACTTCCTGAATGTTCTGCGCCCACTTTATCATACAATCTTTAACAATTTCTGTTTCTGAATCAATTTCTATCAATGCAAGATATATCCGTTTGATATGTGCTGGGCCCTGATTTCTAATTTGCTTTACCAAATTTTCATCATCCATTAAAAAACCAATTTTCTGATCTTCTTTCCACCTGGCTTGTAGTTGCCCATACTGAAACCAGGTTTGAACAATCTTTTTTCCTCATACAAAATTATATGGCTTCAAACACCATATATTCCTCTCCAAACTCAAGATTTCCTTATATGTAGTCACATCATGTTTAAATCCAACATTTATATTCTCTATTGCGTGTTTCGGTATTGCCCACAAAGGTATCTTGTAGTTTAACTTATGTCTATGCTTTTTCCAAACTCGCAACAAAGCATGTCTTAAAATATGCATCTTAAACACATTATCTACTTTCTTGTCATACAATAAATATGCATGCCAACCAAATAACAAATCATGACCTTCAAGATTTAATAATCTCCCTTGTGTTAAATTAATCCAATCACTTATGGCTGATAATGCAGCAGCTTCATAGTATAATTTAAGATTGGGCATTTTTAGACCACCTCTTTCACGCGTGTCCTGCATAATTTTGAATTTAACCCGTGGCCTTTTCCCTGCCCAAACAAATTTATTAATACCCTTCTGCCATTCCTCCAAATTTGAATCCTTTTTAAGAATGGGTATCATTTGGAACAAAAATAGAAATTTTGGCAAAACATTCATTTTCACTGCTGCAATTCTTCCCAATAATGACAATTGTAATTTTTTCCAACTATCCAATTCTTTTTGCACTTTGTTCCATAACTTTTCATAGTTATTTTTGTATAATTTTACGTTTGAGGGTGTCAAGTATACCCCCAAATATTTAACCCTTTCAACAATTTCAAATCCAGTTAACCTTTCTAAAGCTACCTTTTGTAATACTGTCATATTTTTAGATAACATTTTAGTTTTTTGTATATTAACCTTAAATCCAGAAACTTTCCCATATTGCAATATTAATTCCATCAATTCCATAACAGAATTTTCTGGCTGTGTCACCATAATAACCAGATCGTCCGCAAACGCCCTCAATCTATAATCCTGATCTCTTATTTGAATTCCCTTAATTGTTTCCGAATTCCGTATTTTAATCAATAATATCTCCAATGTTAAAACAAATAATAAGGGTGATAGCGGGCACCCCTGCCTCGTACCCTTTTCAATATTACACATTTCAGTCAGACTATTATTCACAATTATTCGGGCTGTTTGCTTTTGATATAATGCCCTGATTGGTTGTAAAAATTCATCCCCAAAATTCATTTTATCTAATACTTTTATCAAAAATTTCCAATCCAATTGATCAAAGGCTTTTTCAGCATCCAAAAAGATCAATGCTGCAGGGATCTGGTTATTCCTTTCCAAAAATTCCAGCAAATCAATTGTATGCCTCACATTATTTTTCATTTGTCTACCACTTATAAACCCAGTTTGATCACCATGAATTACCTGTTGCAATACCCTCATCAGTCTATTAGCTAAAACCTTAGCAAATATCTTGTAGTCTGTGTTCAAAAGTGATATTGGCCTATAATTTCTTGCTTGAGTAACATCCTGATCTTCTTTCGGAATCAAAGAAATAAAAGCAGTTTTCCAAGACGGAGGCACTCCTCCCCGCTTTTGAATTGTCTGAAACAGTTCCTTTAGTGGCTTTATCATCTCAAACTGTAAATTTTTATAATACACAGCAGTCAAACCATCCGTACCTGGCGCTTTACCCACTTTTAACTGTTTGATTGCCAAGAATATTTCTTCCTCAGTTATCAGTTGATTCATCTCTTCTTTTTGTTCTTGCGTAAGAACCGGGATGCTAACGTCTTTCAAATATGCATCAATGTCTGTTTCATTAATCTTATCTCTAACATATAATTTAGAATAAAAATCAACCAAAGTTTCCTTAATAAGATTCTGCTGATACACAACCTTGCCCTTATATTCTATTTTATCTATATTAAAAGCCCTTTGCTTCTTCCTTAGCATATAGGCTAGCCATCTACCTGGTTTATTGGCATTACAAAAAGTATTATGCCTAGCAAACCGTAAATTAGTTGCCACTTGATCAGCCATTAACTTGTCAAATTGTCCTCTTAATAACTTAATAACCTCTTTAATCTTCACATCCGATGGGTTCAAAATTAAAGCCTTTTCTTTTTCCTTAATCTCTTTCTCTAATTCCTTCCTCCTAAATTCCAAATTACGTCTGTATTTATTATTCAGATATATCAACACACCTCTCATATACGCCTTACTAGCATCCCATACCATTTCCATAGAAGTACCCTTATGCATATTAGTTTCAAAAAAAACCTTCATCTGTTTTTTACATTCTTACACATTTTCCTGATTTCTAAACAGATTCTCATTTAAACGCCAGGAACGCCTATCTCTAATGTCTTTTCCAATCTCTAACCAAACTGGACTATGATCAGACATAGTTCTTGAACAAATCTTTATCTTCTTAGTCCTAGAAAAGAGATCATTAATCACTAATATAAAATCAATCCTAGAAAAAGATTGATGTCTATCAGAAAAAAAAGTATAGTCCTTCTCTTGTAAATTTCTCTCCCTCCAAACATCTCGCAGTTCCAAATCATCCATCATCTCAAAAAAAGACTTAGGCAGTTTAGCATGACTTGGGGTATTTCTAAAAGATCCACTCTTATCCATTTGTACATTCAAAACACCATTCCAGTCTCCCATAAAAATAAAAGATTTATAATCCAGTTGAGTAATCTTGCTGTGTAATAAACTATAAAAGTCAGCTTGTTGTTGATTAGGAGCATATAATCCAACCAAAAGCGTTTTTTTTCCTTCTATTAACAAGTCTACTATAACATATCTTCCTTGTTGATCTGCTTCAATTAATTCCGCTGTAATTGTGTTCTTGACATAAATAACCACTCCATTTTTCTTATTTGTTGCAGAAGCAATAAATTGTGTGCCTAATCTTGAATTTAATAAGTACTTTTGGTCCATAACTCTAATATGTGTTTCTTGTAAGCAAATAACATCAGTGTTAAATTGTTTTAAATATTGAAAGATTTTCTTTCTCTTCTGTGGTGAGTTTAATCCATTGACATTCCAAATTAAAAACTTAGTCGCCATCTTTAGCAACCCGAAGCTTTTGGAGCGCGTCTTCCAGGATCCCCTTAACATTTTTAGGCCGCGCCCCTCCCACAGCTTCGCTATAGGTACGCTTTGGAGGTTCCACAACATTCTGCTGATCCTTTTCTTGCTCACGTCTCATTCGTCTTGAAGCAGCACGCGTAATCCTCTGGTCTCTTGCTTCTTCTGATACTGCTGAAATTTGATCCACTCCTGTTGTTTTCTCATCTGTCTGTGTTGTTCCTTCAGCACCTTGAAGCTTTTCCTCTCCATTCTTCTTTGTTGATTCCAAAAGTGGTATGGGGATTGCTTTTAAGACATTACTGTAAAAATCACGTGCCTGCATCACTGTAACAAAACGGTGTCTCACGCCTTCATACATTACCACCATACCCACTGGAATCTCCCATCTAAACTTGATATCACGTTGCTTAAGCTCCTGTGCCAGAAATGCAAATTCCTTCCTTCTCCTTAAAATTCTTGGAGGGATCTCTTTTAAAACCAGAACTTCTTGCTCTGCAATTACAAGCTTAGTATTGTAAGAAACTTGAATAATTTCATTTCTGGTTGTTCTCTTTGTAAAATAAACAACCACATCTCTAGGTAATTTCCTTTGTCTTGCAATCCAGGAATTGACACGGAAGATTTTGTCTATATCTTCAGCAATTCCTTCAGCTGGCCGTCCCAACACCTCTTCCAAAGACTCAGAAACTATTTTTTCCAAATCTTCCTTAGGATTCTCTTTCAAGCCTCTAATTCTTACAGCAAACTCCATTTCATGATACTGCACCAATGTCAAATCATTGTCAATTTTATCCATCACATTCTCAGTCTCTGATATCTTTGCCTCTAATTTACTATTATTTTGGCTGAGATCTTCCACTCTTTCATCCAAGCTTTCAACACAAGTCGCCAAGCCTTGAAAAGCAAGTAAAATGTCCGCCTTTATTCCTGTAAACTTCTCCTCCAACTTTTCATCCAGCTTTTCATCTATAATCTCAGCAATTTGCTGTGAATGCTTCTCCAAAGCATCTTGCAAAACTTTACCTGTTAAAACAGGTGAAGGTGCAGGTGCAGGGGGCATTAAGGCTTGCAATGAAGACTGCTGCAGGGGGGAAGCCCCCGCACTTCTAATAAGCTTTGAAGATTTAGCCGCCATTTTCCCCCCACTGTTACTTACTACGCACTTTCACTTTCAGAGTCTTCAATGTGGATTGAACCAAAGATCAAAAATCCACTTTCACCTTATTCTCCTGCATCGCTCTGCCTGCTTTCTTGTCTTCCAAAGTCCTTTCCTGTAGGCAGGGATGGTTGCGTTCTCCTTGTTCTGCTCCTAAAAGCACGGAGCAGAAACGCTGCGCAGCCCGGAGGAATCCAGGCTTCGGGGGGGCTCGATCCTTCAGCCGCCAGAACTTTAAGCTCTGGCGGCCCCGGAGAGCTCTACCCCTACCTGGATACTCACCCCCTCCTCTTCTCCTGAGGAGGGGGCTTTCGAACCGCCGAAACAGCTGATCGGCGCTGCTTTCGGCGGTTCTACAAAGCCGCGGAGCAGACAGCCCGAGAACAGCTGTCTTCGGCGGCGTCTTGCCACCCGGAAGCCCGAAAGTTCCTGTCTTGAATGGGCTTCTGCCTGCTAGTATTTGCTCATGAATGGGGCCTCAGTCTTTTTGAATGGGATTATCAAATCTGCAATTCTACAGAGCTGGCCTGCTTAGTTTTTGCTTGGGGCTATTAAGAAAAACTGGGCCTGCTTTTCTGCCTTTAAGATCCTTTGGGGAAATATAATTCTGCCTTTTTAGCAAACAAATTATATCTATATTCAATTTCTGTAGTTTCCTAAAAAAATTATTTCTTTTTGATGGGGAGTTTAGTCCATTTACATTCAATGAGAAAATTCCATTTTCTTTCTCCACTTCCATTTCCATTATTTATATTTAGGTCTAGTTGATCTTGTAATCCTCTGTTCTCTGGCAGTTCCTTCACCTTCACTCTCTTGTTCATCTTTCTCTTTCTGTTCTCCTACTTGTATAGTTACTCCTTAGATTGTCTCTTCCATTTGTTTCTGTTACTTGCTCTCCTCTTGTCGTTGTTGCACTCCTTCATCTAAAATTGCTCGATTTCTTGCTTCGAAGTCCTCTGCTTTCCAGATTGAATCCAATCAATACTTTGTGTTATTCCAATTCATTAAGATGCCTTCTGGCATTAACCATCTAAAGTTTATGCCTTTTGCAATCAGCTTTGTAGTTAAGAAATGGTAGTGTCTTCGAGTGTCTCTTACTCTCTTAGGTATCTGTTTTAAGACCACGATTTCTTTATTTTTATATTGTAATGGCTCATCTCTCACTTTTCTCAGTACTTCATCTCTTGTTGTTTTCTTTATGAATCTTACATGTACTTCTCTTGGTAGTTTATTTTTCCTTGCATAGCTTGAGTTCATTCAAAATATTTTGTCTATCTCCATTTACATCTCTGCTCTGTCTGCTTTCAAAGCTTCTGCCAAAAGCTTAATGATCACAACTGCTATGTTTTCTTCTCTGTCCTCAGGGATATTTTGAAATCTCAAATAGTGTTCCGCCTTGTCCATTTCCAAAATTGTAAATGCCCCCTCTAAATTTTGATTTGCTTGTTCTAATTTTTCATTTTCTTGTAATAATACCTCCATTTTTTTATCAATATCCTCTGATTTATTTTCCATTTTCTGAATTCTTTGTTCATTTTTAACAATCATTTGATTTTGAGCTTCAAATTGTGCCTTTATATCCAAGATTTCTTCGCTTAATTTCTCAAAATTACTTTGTGTCTCTTCATGTTTTTTTGCATCATCTCTTGAATCAATTTTAGTGAAGCCTGCATTTCATTTTGGGAAGTGCTTATTTTCTCACGCTGCAACATTGTTTCAATAGATCCCTGGGTTGCTGGGTTGTTGGACTAGATTGTCCAACAGAGGGTGCATAAGAGGTCTTCTTCCTAAGTCTAGTAATGTTTGATGTACTCATTTTTCAGCCAACAATCTTAGAATAAAGTCCAGAATGTAAAAGGGAGCCAGCTGTTTTAGGCCAAATCCACCTCCTCCAGTCAAGTCTCCGATGTAAAGTGTTCACTTTTTCCAAATAGTTCCTGTTTAATTATAGCCAAAGTCAACAAATATAGCTATGAGAAGTCTTTTCCCTTGTAATCTCATGCCAAGGCACTTTGTTTTCTGCAGGTGTTGTTCAAGGTCAAATATCTCCAAAACCTTTTTTTCCAATATTTATTAGTACTGTCGTTTCTTCTTTCGCCACTAGATGTCCTCATACACTCATTTATCAATGTCTGATATTCCTTAAGTATTTTCCCCTTTTGTAGTTGCTCGCCGCTTTTAGATCTTAATCCTTCTAGGGTCTTTGCTTTTAGCTCTTCCCCATCAGGGGGCTCAACGTCTTATAATCCACAAGGAAAATGAAAAAGCACTGGCTCACCCAGCTTCAGCACTCTGTTGACAGTCAGCTGTTTAGCGGAGCGCCTCAGCTCCTCGCTTTCCTTCCAGCTGGAGACGACTTGGGCTGCCTTGGCTCACCCGGCAGCCTTTCCTCCGACCTTTCAGAGGATTTCTTCAGCTTGCTCCCATCGACCGCCACCTGATCTGAGCTCCTGGAGTGTCCCTCCTTTGTTGCCCTTCCAGGGCAACTTTCCAACCCTTTAAGGGTCACTAGGCAAAGCTAAATCGGACTGGGAAGCTGGAGCCCCGGCTTCTTTCATCCATCCCATCGGCCACCTAAACCGCCACCTATCCGTCTTGTCATGTGCTCCTGGCTACTTTCCTTCATGACCAGAGGCAAGCTCGCCTGACCAATAACCAGCCAAGACACAGTGAAGGCCTTTTGTTTTGTTTATTTCAATAAGCGGAAGAGAAGCTTTCAAAGCTTGGTTCTCTTCAGAGTTTTAACCCCAAATATTCCCTTCTTCATACAGCTCTGTCCCGGTCACCACATCCCTCCTCATTCCCCATTGGCTGAGGTACTATGAGGTTACACTCTGACTGCTTGTTACATATTTCCTGCTACCTTCTTTAAACATACTAAATCATATTCACATGTACAATAATAATATAAAAAATAGACATATTTAAATGGTTATTTTGAGTTCTGTGGATATTTATGGCCCTTTTTTAGAATAAGTTCTTTCGTTTTTCAATTCAGTATGCCTTTCCTCTTATCTTATTCAGCTTGTTTTCCTGTTTTTCAGTTAAGTTGCCGTGGTTAGCCATTTCCTCTTGCAGCTATTTTTATAGCTTATATTCTTCCTTTTCCCAGCTAATTTTTGCCTAAGTATTTATCCTACATCCTCCCTTTATGCTGCCCTTTCTTGGTTCTCATCCATTGTAGTTTCTTTGGCAAACTTGTTTTTCTATACAGTTAGTTTCCATTGTATTGTAGATTTGACTGTCTCTGAAGATTCATCATATTGATACATATTTACCAGTCTTACATGCTAGATCGACGATGGTAAAGGGTATTAAAAAAGGTGTTCTTTTCCAGTTTTTTGGCACCTAAAGATATTAGAAAAGGTCACCTCTGCACTGTTATTTTCATATTTTGCAGTTATTGTATCTGTTGGCCAGGTAAGCACCTGAGGGAAAAATTAAGCAACTGTGCAACGGGCCACCATTAATCTCCCTCACTCTTTCCACAACCTTCCGTGCCGCTTTTAAAGGCATTGGGAATCAAATTCAGCCCTACTCCCAGGGCCATTTTCTCTTCCACCTGGCTTTGGAAAACTTGCCTGCCCAGTGACCACTAAAGAAGCAAGGACATGATGAATGTTTGGGGGGAAAAACATGGCTGTCACTAAGCCATGCCATCCATTACCTCACTTACCCAATCGCTCTCTTGGTCTCTGTGAGGCATTTCAGCCAGCAAGAAATGGAAATAATAAGCAAATAGGTTTTTCCCCTGGATGGTGCAGCTTGCTGAAACTTACACTCCTGGCTTTCCTCTTTCTGCTGGTCCTCTCGCAAGGACATGGCGTAGGCAATGGGGGCAGCAAGAGGAGTCCACTGGGCAACCAAAGATCATGCCGGTGGCTGCAAAGGGCATGAAGGAGAGGGCGGAGTTTGCTTCACTGGCTGAGCCTGGGCACCCAGTCTCTCAGACCAGGTTGCCACAGCATTAGCAGCAGCAGCTCCGAGAAGGGCTGCCTCTGTCTCCTCCCCCACCTTTTCCCACCCCCTCAGATGTTGCTGCTGCTTCAAAGCACACCAGGAGCCAGGAGACTACAGGGGAGCGGAGCAGTTGGGCACTATTGAAATCCATATCTTCCTCTCACTTCTTCAGCATTTTCCCAATTCAGTGATAAATAGCGTGGGACGTCTGTCTGTCTTATGCTGAGCTTACATTTTATGTAACTCCTAAGAAATGATCCTCCATTTTCCCCCTCACAGTTCCCTCTCCCGGGTGGATTGAGAAGCTTTAAAAAAGGCTGTGAGGTTTCCCAGAGCGGCCTTTTGATTTCTTGGCTGTTTCTCCTTGGTCGTCACTTTCCTACTAGTGGGATGGATCGGTAATGATCAGTTGGCAACCTGCGTATTTTTACTGCTAAAGTGCAAACACCTCTGAACCAAATAAAACGTTATCACTACTGACTGCAGACCTTTTCTCTCCTGAGTCTCCTGCGTGTCAGCAATAAGTACGCTAGGAGCGGGTCCAGGCCACGGGCAAAGCAGGACTTGGACATGTGGACTTAATTAAAGGAATTAACCACTGAGGCTTTATCATTTTGAGAGGGTGGTATGCTTGCAGACATGGAGCAATACATGGGATAGCTTTCGGAACTCGTCAAAGTAGGGTAATGCCAGAGAGAAGGCCTGAACAACCAGAGGTGGCTTTGCGTTTTCCACTTCTTCTGACCCAACATTCTGCACTCTTGCTTATGGGATTCTCATCCCAGATCATTTCTTTCCCACCCGCCCCTCTGTTGGGTACTTTGTACTTGAGGCACCCTTCAGTGTTTTATGATAGGCCTTTGTTAATCTCACGTCCATTTGTTCTAAATGGAAACGTCTTCTTCACTTTCTCTTTTACAGCTTTGGGTGTTCAGGGAGACACACAGTTCTGATTCTTGCTCTTCTGGCAGCCTCAACCATTGTTATTTGATGCTGTTGGTAGTGTGTTTTTGATGTTGTCTCTCCATCATCTTCTGGGTCTGCCTTGTGTTCTTTGACTTTTTTGGTATATGTTGTTGAAGGAAAAGTTTTCATCAGGGTTCAGTCCAAGCTGGGAATAAACAACATGGTGACTGCTTTAGAAAGAAGGTTGCAGTTTATTGAAGTGGAGAGCCAGACAGAAAGATGGCTCTGGAAGAAAACAGAGTTTTGAGTTCAAGGGCTGCTTTGGAAAGAAGTTGAGTACCTCTAAATTTTAACTTTTAAATCCCAGGGGCATGAGAGAAATGTGTGTATGTCTCTGTGTGTGAATGAGAAGACCCTTTTCCCAATCACAGTTGGATTTTGCTCCTTCTGGCCTTTCCTAACCGCAGAAAGGATCTGTTCAACCAACAGACCCTGGAAAGCATGGGGATTTGGCGAGAGCGCAGAACCTTTTGTTAGGGAACAGGGAGAGGCTGTGTGAAAATGGAATGGAATGAGTGAATGAGAGAATTGGATTTGGGCAACCAGCTGGTAAGGCCCTGTAAGCAAAGCCCCAAGTTAGAAAAATTAAGCCCCGGGCTAGGAGCAATCCTTACCTATGAGAAGCAAGTAGAAGTCCTCCCGGACATATGAAGTCCGTAAACTGTGGTTGTATAGGTAAAGCCAGTAATTGAGCGACCCATACACTCTAGGGGAGCAGATGAGTCCTCAAAGACCCCCTTTTGGTCTTAAACTGTGGTAGAGAATCCCTGAAGGAGCAACCCATACTCTCTTAGGGATTCCAAAGTCCTCCACAGGCCCCTTTTTGGCCCAAAACTGTGGTTGTAGGTGGAAGTCTCACAAGGAGACTTCAAGCGCGCCAGACCCAACTGAGCCGAAGTGAACCCCTACATCAGAAATAGGGGAATCATGGGATGTTCTAGTTCGAGGGTCAAGATAGGCTCCCCAGTAAAAAATCTTGCTTGAGGCCTGGGATGGGAATCAGCTACCCATTCAGGCAGATATGAAAAAGAGATAGGTAAACTATGCAAAAAAAAAAGGACTTTGCTCAGGGCTTTGCTGGGAAACTAATTTGGGTAAATAAAGGTACTTAAAAGGAAAATAAAATATAGAAATAGTGATTTTTTTTTTTCTCTCTCTCTCTCTTTCTATGCAACCACGTGATATGTTTAAGATTTGTGCCTTCCCTAATTTGAGCTGAGATTTATGGTGGGAATGACCAGGATGTGTAAAACTAAAACTTCTGTTTCCCTTTTCTGTTCTCTTTTCCTTGTCTTTGTGTGTATATGTATGTCAAAGTCTTTGTGTGTGAGGTAAATGTGACTGTTAATTGCCTCTAATCCAAAGAGAAAAGAATTTTAAAATTCTGCTAGAAATTCTGCTTAAAATAAGCTACCAAAAGAAAATACCTTCAGCTTTGGCTTTTGGTTTGCATGTGCAATGCAGGAAGAACCCTCTCCCCACCATCCAATCTTTCTTCCTCGGAGGACCCTGAAAAGGGTTGAAAGTCGCCCTGGAGGGGCGACCACCATGAGGAGGCCCTGCCTGTGATCGCGGAAGGGAAGCAGCCCTCCGTTTGATCCGGAGCAGCTCCTCTGGCCTGAAGAAGGAGAGATCGGCCATTAATATGGCTGATCATTAAGCCGTTCCCTACTGAAAGCCAAAGGCACCATCAAGCACAACGAAGCAATCTGGAGGATCTGGGTGAGATCTTACCTTTCTTATTCCCCTAACTACCTTCCTGTGGGAATTTCCTGAAAATTGCCTCCCCCCTTTTGAAAGAATGGCGACTACTTACTTGGGGAATTAAAATCTTAAAGCCTTAAAAGAAATGGAAATTATTAACTGAATAATTAAGCAATCTTATTTGTACTTTTGGAACTCTTGGGCAACTAAAAAATCCTTACTTTTATGGGAACCTACTTGTTCTGTTCCAGCCTATGACCGTCTCAGTTTGCTTCAAGGACAACCCCTTTTTTCTGTTTAAATCAATAGACTGGAAAAACCCAACCCAAATTTATTTACAGTTCCAAATAAGAAAGTCCTTCAAACACAAAAGCAGCAGGATATTTTCCTTAACAAAAATAAATGATTCAAACCTCAAACAAGAGTCAAACAGGAAGATTAGCAAGAACAGACCAGGATTTTCTTTGGATTTCTATGAACCAGCACCACCCACACCTTCCCCTTTTATTAACAGCCCCAAGGTGTGGCTTCTCAATGTCTTCTCCTCCTTTCGCTGAGTTGCTTCATAGACCTCCTCTGGTCTGCTCTGCTCAACTGCCCTGTGCTTTTAGCATCTCTAAACAGATTCAGCTGTGATTCCTCTGAGTCTGAACCCTCCTCCTCACACAGCTGAGCCTCATAACGAACATGACTGGAGGGGCCTGGCTGTTCCTCTGAGTGAGAGTCCTGTGATGCATCAGAGCCTCCCTCCGACACCGAAGGCTCTCCAAACCTCTCCTGCTCTTCCTCCTCAGATCCCTCGGATTCAGCTGCTGGGAGCACAGGCTGACATGGAATCACAACACTACCCCACAATGCAAGGCCCTTCCCCTGGGTCTGTCGATCCGGATGCTGTCGGAATGGGAATTGTTCATGGAAGGAAGACACCAAAGCAGGGGCATGAATGGTGGTCGCATCCTCCCAGGTGAACTCCTCTGGTCTGTAGCCTTTCCATTCAATCAGGTACTAAAAGCGACCTTTCAACCAATGGGAGTCCCAAATACTGTCGACCTCCTACTCAGGGGCGCTGTCTCCGTCACAATGTTCTGGTGGGGGAGGTACTGCTCGGAAAATTGGACATGTCGGTTGCTCAGGGACCAACAGAGACTGGTGGAAGACCGGATGTACCCGCAGGGAACGTGGCAGAGTGAAGTGATAGGTGACCGGATTGATGACAGCTTTGATTGGGAACGGTCCTAAATATTGGTGGTCTAACTTCTTGGCTGGCCGGGTTGACGGTAGATTCCTGGTGGACAGCCAGACCCGATCTCCCACCGATAGTGGAGGCGTATCTCGCCTCGACCGATCAGCAAACCTTTTGTAGTCGGCCTTGGCCTTCTCTAACTGTCGCCGCAAAAATCGATGGATCACCTGTAACTCTGCCATGTAGTCATTCGCTGCTGGTACCGGTGAGTCTAGCGGGGAAAGAAGGAAAAATCGGGGGTGATATCCCACATTGGCCAAGAATGGTGTCATCTGTGTGGATCTATGCTGCGAGTTGTTGAACACAAACTCACCTACTGCCAGATATTCCACGCAATTGTTTTGCTGCTGATTGACATAGCAGCGCAGATATTGCTCAAGGATTCTGATGACCTTCTCAGTCCCTCCGTCAGTTTGGGGATGATGCATGGAGAGAGGCAGATCTTGACATCCAATGCCTGCATCAACCCCTGCCAGAAACGGGCTGTACATTGGGCCCCTCAATCAGACATGACCCTATCAGGGAGGCCGTTCAGCCGAAACACCTGCCAGAAGAACATACGACAGGTGGCGCAGGCTGACGGCAAGCCACGGCATGGGATGAAATGTGCCATCTTGGTCAGCATGTCCACCACCACAAACACCGTCGTGAATCCAGAATATGGGGGTAAGTCTGTCAGAAAGTCCATGGACACAGTCCCCCAGGGTCTTTTGGGTGTCGGTGAGGGCTGCAGTAATCCGGGTGGGGCTCCCATCACTGACCTGGCCTGCCTACACGGGATACAGAATGTGATGTAGGCCTGGACATCGTGTCAAGTTCAGGGTCTTGAACAGGCCAAAATGCCCTGCCGCCGGATTATCGTGACACTGGCTGAGGATGAGTCCCCTGAGTGGCACTGTCCTGGGCAGAAGCTTGTCTTCTGTTGGGGAATATCCGGGCTTCCTGGACAGAGCATCCACTCTTTGGTTGCAACAACTGGGTATGTACGTTACACGGAAATTGAACCTCGCAAAGAAAAGAGACCACCGAATCTGGTGTTGGTTCAATTTCCGAGCGGTCTGCAGGATTTCCAAATTATTATGGTCCATCCGGACCTCGATTTGATGCTGTGCCCCTTCCAGATGATGCCTCCAGGCCTTGAATGCCACTTTGATGGCCAGTAGCTCCTTCTCCCAGATGGTATAGTTGCGCTCCGCTGGATTCAATTTCCGTGAATAGTATGCGCAAGGGAAGAGGGCACCACCAGGCATCGTCACCTGGAGTAACACCACCCCAATGGCAATGTCGAAGGCATCCGCCTCCACAACAAATGGCCATTGCGGGTCAGGATGCTTCAAGATGGGCTCCTTCATGAAGGCTTCCTTCAAAGCCTGGAAACCCCATTGTTCTGGAGCATCTCACTGAAACTGAGTCTTTTTCTGCAGAAGCCGAGTGAGGGGGGCTGTCATGGTATGAAACCCAGGGATGAAAGCCCGATAGTAGTTGGCAAACCCAAGAAGTTGCTGAACATCCTTCACACGACGTGGGGGTTGCCAACTCTGCAGAGACTCAACTTTACTCGGCTCCATGGCGATGCCCTCAGGAGAAATGCGGTGACCCAGGAAATCAATGGTCACCCAGTAGAACTGGTACTTCTCCAATTTGGCATACAGCCGATATTCTCGGCATCGCTGCAGGACCTGACGGAGATGCTGATGGTGCACCTCTCGCGATGGGGAGTAGATCAGGATGTCATCCAAGTAGATCACAACAAACTGATCTAACAAGTCCTGGAAAATGTCGTTCATAAAATGCTGGAACACGGCAGGGGCGCTGGTCAGGCCAAACGGCATTACCGTGTACTCAAAGTGTCTGTATTGAGTACCAAATGCCGTCTTCCACTCATCACCCAACCAAACTCTGACAAGGAAGTAAGCTCCACGCAAGTCCAGTGTCATGAAGATCTTTGCCTCCAAGAGTTGGTCCAAGAGTTTGGGGATGAGGGGCAGTGAGTATTGATTGCGCACCATGATGGCATTTAATTTCCTATAGTCACAGCAAAGCAATTTGCCGGACTTCTTTTTGACAAAGAGCACAGGTGCAGACACTGGAGAGGATGAGGGCCGAATGAAACCTCGAGCCAATTTCCTGTCCAGAAAGTTCTGCAATGCAGCCAACTCGGGGTCCGACATGGAGTACAAACGCCTCACTGGGAGAGGCGCGTCAGGGACTAAATCAATGGGGCAGTCTTAGGGCCTGTGCAGGGGCAATTGATCTACCTCCGTCTCGCTGAACACATCAGCATAATCAGTCAGTTTGGAGGGTAAGGAAACCCCTGGGGAACCCTCCACCTGGCCGGCACAGATATGGTGGGTGTGGTCCACACACTGTAAGCTTGGGAAGGTGACCAGGTTCTCTGACCAATATATCTGTGGGTCATGCGTCCGGAGCCACGCCAGTCCCAAGACCACAGGGAAATGCAGATCTGAGGTGATGGCCTCCTCATGGGAACTGATGGCCATACACAACAGTTGCGTGACGGCCTTAATTGGCCCAGACAGGAGCACTCGACCATCGATAGTCTCCACTAACATGGGCGGTTCCACCGGGCACTGGGGAACAGCCCATTTGGCCACAAATGCTGAGTCCATAAAATTTGTTGTGGCCCCAGAGTCAATTAAGGTATGGACTGGAATCCCCTTCGGCATTTCGGGGAGGATCAGACGTGCCTTCAATATCAGATGCCGTGGAGGTCCGCAGGCAGCATCGGAAGGATGTCACTTGGTGTTGTGGGACGCCCGACCTAACACATTTTTTAGATCGGGCTCGGGGCCTTTCCCGACAGAGCAGTAGGTGACTTTCTTGGGGCAGACTCAGTGACTGATGCCCTTAGTCGCTTCTTGGGGCAGAAGGTGGCCAAATGCCCAGGGTCCCCACAGTAAAAACACAAACTCCCCCAAACGTCACCTGTTCATTTCTGCCACTGATAGGCAAGGCCTGGCAGCACCTAACTCCATTGGCTCCTCCCTCTGAACCGGGGTCTCATGCACAACAGGGGCCATACAGGTCTCTGGAGTGGCACGGCGACTCCTTCACTGCTGCAGCTGAGCGTCGATCTGCAGACAGAAATGGATCAGCCCATTGAGGTCTGAGGGAATATCAACACGGGCCAGCTCATCCAACATCTCCTCCGACAATCCATCCTGGAAAGCGTCCACGACCGCAGCCTCATTCCAGGCTGAATCCTGGCTAAGCAGCAGAAAATCATTGATATAGCCCTGTAGGGGGCATCAGCCCTGCCTCAGAGGTTTCAGGCATCGGGTGGCAGTTTGGGTCTTTATGGGGTCTTCATACATCAGATGCATATGATTACAAAACCCCACAAAGTTGTACAACAATGGACTAGGTTGAGCTAGCAGGGGTGTGCCCCAACGAGCTACAGCACCAGAGAGAAGGCTTAACATAAACCCCACTTTATCCCAGTCAGTGGGGAAATCAGCTGCTCTCATGCTGATAAATAGCTGGCATTGTCCCAGAAAAGCAGGAAACATATCTGGATTGCCATCAAATTTGTCTGGCATTGCAACTTGGCATTTTCTCCTGGGTGGTGATGGTGGAGCAGCAGCAGGGATGTGTGCTTGTAACTGAGCTACCTGAGCTGCCAACAAAGCAAGCTGCCGGGAGAGCTGGGCATTCTCAGCACGTAGCTGCTCCATAATAGTAAGGGGTGGGAGGCTGAAGGCAAACTGTTCTGTTCCAGCCTACGACCATCCCAGTTTGCTTCAAGGACAACCCCTTTTTTCTGTTTAAATCAATAGGCTGGAAAAACCCAACCCAAATTTATTTACAGTTCCAAATAAGAAAGTCCTTCAAACAGAAAAGCAGCAGGATATTTTCCTTAACAAAAATAAATGATTCAAACCTCAAACAAGAGTCAAACAGGAAGATTAGCAAGAACAGACCAGGATTTTCTTTGGATTTCTATGAACGGTTGCCTTCAGCAACTAGCACCGCCCATACCTTCCCCTTTTATTAACAGCCCCAAGGTGTGGCTTCTCAATGCCTTCTCCTCCTTTCACTGAGTTGTTTCATAGACCTCCTCTGGTCTGCTCTGCTCAACTGCCCTGTGCTTTTAGCATCTCTAAACAGATTCAGCTGTGATTCCTCTGAGTCTGAACCCTCCTCCTCACACAGCTGAGCCTCATAACGAACACGACTGGAGGGGCCTGGCTGTTCCTCTGAGTGAGAGTCCTGTGATGCATCAGAGCCTCCCTCCGACACAGCAGGCTCTCCAAACCCCTCCTCCTCCTCCTCAGATCCCTCGGACTCAGCTGCTGGGAGCACAGGCTGACACGGAATCACAACAGTACTATCCTATCTACCTTTTAAGCTGTGAAAGAAGGGCAAAAAGGAAAAAAACGGATTTTTATAAGTTTGGAAAAGATTCTACATGCTATTGAGGACATCTTGTGGCGAAACCTGATACAACAAGTAAACCTCCTCTCTGTTCTGAGATTTGGCTCAAATTCAGATATGACCTCATCATTATCTTTAAAGATAAGAATTGGCAACACCTGGCACTGAAAAACAACTTTTAGGAATAGTGGAGGTGGACATTTATTGGCTTTTATCAAAAACAGCCTCCACAAAAGACCTATTTGCAAACACCAAAGAAATGGAAGGATATTATCCACCACTTGACTATAAACTTATACTTGAAACAATCTTGGCAGTGGCTGAGCAAATGAAAGCCAGACTGCAAAATAAATCTGACAGCTTAAATCTACGAAATCAAAATGTGACTTCAACTGATGAATTGACAATTCAAAAACCAAATGAGGAGGAAATTAACATCCAAATAAGGGATGCTAAAGAACAGCAAATACAATCTACTGAGGACCTTGATTCCCAAATTTTGATTCTAACTAAAAAATCTACAATGCAAAAAACAACAGAAGCCGAAGAAAGCAACACCAAGATGGAGGATGCCAAACGCCTTCAAATACAGTACATTGAGAATCTAGCCAACGAAATAATAACTATAACACTGGACATGACCTCTTACCTGAGCCAGATGGAACTGGAAGAAGATCAGATTCAACTAATGACAACTATACTACACCAAACATTGAGAATTGACTTATTAAAGCAACAATTTAATGATTATAAAAGGGATATTTCTTTTGAAAAACTGACAATTACATGGTCTCCCTGGACTCAAACAATATATGTAGGAAGAAAGGGAGACACACTTGAGAATTTAAAGGCACTGATATGGAAGCCTGTTTGGCACAAAAAGAAGGCTAAATGTCAGAATCCATTTATATCACATTTCATAAATGTATAGGTAGAACATTGTGCTTATTCTGGGGATTCTGCCATCTCTCCGAGGGGGGGGGGGGGAGAGGATGGTTACTTAAGGCGATCTTCAAACAACAGGGAAACGGTTGAACTGGGGGAGGGAGGGGCAGACACAGATCTGGATCGCATCTTCATTTACAACTGAAAAGGAAGAAGCAATAACAATAAAAACAAGGAGAGTTCCCGTTCCCATGGAAGGGCCTGACACCTAAGCAAATGATGGGAGCCTGACCAAATGGATGAGGGGAGGGGCTGAAATGGGAATGCTTTATATAGGATTGAAATGTAACTTTGTTAGATTCCGTCTTGTATTGCCACAATCGATTCCATCCTAGTAAACATTTTCCTTTTGGACAAACTTGCATCCAAGAGTTCTTATTTCCTAAGATGTGGATTGAAGTGGGTCCTGACAGTAGACGGAATCTGCTATAAGAGTCAACCTGGAAGGGAAAACCTTACCGGGGGACTTTGCAACAAATACAACGTCTGGCGACGAAGCAAGAGAGGAGGGAAGCCCCATGGAGGGGGAGTCTTTCCCCCAAATGGAATCCCAGAGACGATGGGAAGCTGAAGCAGCATATTTCCCCGGGGAAGAAGCCGTGGAGCAGTACGACCAAAAACCCTGGTGGTTGATGGGCGTTGGAAGGAAAAGTGAGTGGGAAAAGGCTTTGGGAGAAGTGACCCTGAGGCGGAGTAACCACCAACCGGAATGGAGGCAAGAGATGGAGAGTTCCCTGCACGCCAGTGAGGAGGAGCGGATCCTGGAAAAGGCCATTGATCTGATGAAAGCAACCCTGAGCTCACTAAGGGAAGAGAGAGCTGAAAATCGCAACCGAGGCAGCGCCTGGGGATGCAACTGGAAAGGTAACAGAGGGGATCCAGCACCTGAAACCCCGGGGCCGTCCAATGGAACAGGAATTGCTGCCTCAGCAGTACCCCCCCCCAGAACCACAGACGGGGACCAGGATGAGGAGCGATACCGGCCACGGCGCAGACAACGCTCCAGCCAAAGACTCCCGCCCCTGGAAGTCAAATTCAAGGGGGAGCCATCACGACTGGGATTCTTCCTAACCCAAGTCCTCAGCTACATGGAAGAGTATGGCCGGGATATCCCTAGTGACAAAACACGCATCCGAATTGTGCAATCCGCCCTGGATGGATCAGCTGCAGATTGGGTGGTGAACTTGCATGACTCCAACGCCCCAGAACTCGAGGACTTCAACAGATTCATGTCATCTTTGAGGCGGCGGTTCGAGGATCCTTTGGCTGACCGTAAGGCCCGGGAGAGAATCAAAACAGTGAGGCAGGGCAGGCGAGCAGTGGCTGATTATACCCAAGAATTCCGAGCCATTGCCAGCAAGCTGAACTGGCCAGAAGACATACTCCTTAGCCACTTCAAAGACGGTCTAAACTACGACCTGTATGACACTTGCCTGCCTCGAGGAGACCCACCCCATCTCGACGAATGGTACATCCTGGTGGAGGAAGTGGAAATAGACCTACTGAAGAGACACCGCAGAGGAAAACCATGGGGCCGCCTGCCACCCGAGCAAACACGCGAGGGGGAAAAACCACCAGCCACAGCCAAAAAATCAACAGGTTGTTTCAACTGCGGGAGAGAGGGCCACCGTGCTGCAGAATGTCGTTCAAAAGCCCCCCGACAAAAACCAGAGGCATCATCCTCCAAGAAGCCGGGGAAGCCCCAAGGCAACACAAAAGAATCTTCCATGAAGGGGACAGAGGCTGTAGAGTCCACAATTCCTGCCAGGAACTGGGATTGGACTCCGGCCTGCACCGCAGGGATGGTGGACAACTCGGAAGACAGTTCAGAGGGAGAACCATTGGTAAGTGGACCCCTTCCACCCATACTTAAGACAGTGACTATATTAGCTTCCTCTATGCCTGAAGCAGCCAAAATAAAAGCTCTGATAGACTCTGGGTGCATCCGCTGCCTTATCAGCCCAACGCTGGTGGAGAGATTGAACATCCCAGTGAGGAGGCTAAAACAACCAATCTCTTTTAGTCAATTAGATGGGACTATAGCGGGGGGGGGACCAGCCACCCTAGCCACTTTACCAATCCACCTATCACTGGGGGCCCATGAGGAGGACATAACGTTTATAGTGGCCCCAGGCATGGAATGCCCAATGATTCTAGGACTGGAATGGCTGAAGAAATGGAACCCCGGGATAAACTGGAGGACAGAAGAACTCAATTTCCCAAAGGGGGGGCAGAAGAACTTAGACTCCAAAAGCACCCCCCCAACCCAGAGGGAGGAGACAGCAGCAGTGGGGAAAGAGAAGGGGTTACCAGAGATACTGGAGGAATACAGGGACCTGGCTGAGGTTTTCAGTGAGGAAAGAGCAGATGAGCTTCCCCCCCACCGCCCCACAGACTGCACCATAGAATTCAAACCTGGGGCAAAACTCCCAAAACCCAGGATGTATGCCATGAGCCCAAGGGAAATGGCAGGAATGGAAAGATTCATAAAGAAAAACTTAGAAAGAGGATTTATTGAGCCTGCCAAACCCAAAGTGGCCGCCCCGGTTCTGTTCAGGGAGAAGAAAGATGGTTCTTTCCACTTGTGTGTGGATTACCGGAATCTGAATACAATTAGTGAATGTAATCTGTACCCCCTTGTCCTAATGAAGGATATGCTATCCCACCTATCGAAAGGAAAGATTTTTACCAAACTAGACCTGAGGGAAGCATACTACCGTATTAGGATTAAGGAAGGAGACGAATGGAAGACTGCATTCAACTGCCCAATGGGGTGCTATCAATTCAAAGTATTGCCATTCGGACTGCAAGGGGCCCCCGCAGTCTTTATGCAATTAATTAATGACGTGCTGAGAGAGCACCTATATAAGGGGGTCCTGGTTTACCTCGATGACATCCTTATCTTCACAGAAACCAAAGAGGAACATATCAAACTAGTCAGAGCAGTCCTGAAGAAGTTGCGAACTGCCCATTTATATGCTAAATTATCGAAGTGTGAATTCCATCAGGAAAAAATCGACTACCTGGGATATCGCATATCTCCAGAGGGCATCGAAATGGACCCTGAGAAGGTCAGGGCAGTACTAGAGTGGGCACCCCCCCGCACACGGAAGCAATTGCAAAGTTTCCTGGGGTTTGCAAATTTCTACCGCCAATTCATCCCCGCATTTGGCCATATAGCCATGCCCCTCACAAATTTGTTGAAAACGAAGGGAAGGTCACCCGTGAAACCCAGCCAGCCTCTAAAATGGTCAATGGAATGTCAAGCAGCACTTGAGAGGCTAAAGAGACTTTTTTCTGCTGAACCTGTCCTAAAACACCCAGATCCCGACAAACCTTTTGTAATACAGGCAGATGCGAGTGATGTAGCGGTAGGAGCCGTACTATTACAAGAAAATGATGGGGGGACGTTGCAACCATGCACATACACATCCAGAAAACTCACAGAAAAAGAACAACGCTGGCCAATATGGGAAAAAGAGGCATTCTCGTTGAGGTGGGCATTACTAACATGGTGCCAATTTTTAGAAGGAAATAAAATACCTTTCCAGGTCTGGACAGACCACAAGAATTTGGAAGCACTAAAAACGCCCAGGAAGCTCACTCCTAAACAAGCCCGCTGGTCCCAACATTTTCACCGATTCAATTTCACTCTCAAACACTTACCAGGGGGAAAGAACTTCCTGGCAGATGCATTATCCCGCATGCCCCAATATAACAGCACAAGAGTTACTGACTTTAAACCACTTGTACCGGAACAACAACTGGCAGCACCAGTCACCACCAGGGCACAAGAAAAAATGAAGCCGAAGGTAGATAGCCAAACTGGAATAGAATTCAGGAAATCTTTGGAAAGTGATGAATGGTTCCAGAAAAATAAACATGTGTGCACAATTAAAGATGGACTGCCATGGGTGGGGGAGAAGCTATATATACCTGCCACACAGAGAATCAATTTCATGCAACTGTGCCATGATACAAAATCAGCAGGACACTTTGGCTTTGTAAAATCCTTACACTTAACTAAAAGGCAATTTTGGTGGCCACCTATGAAAAAGGACATAGAAAGCTATGTGGGTAGCTGTCAAATTTGCGTGATGGCCAAAAGACTGCAAGGGAAACCGCCAGGTCTGTTACAACCGGTGGCAAACCCCTCAGCCCCATGGAAAGAAATAGCCATGGATTTTATCGTAGAACTGCCAGAAAGTAATGGAAACACCATAGTCTGGACTGTCAAAGATCTGTTCTCTAAGCAAGTACATTTCATACCTTGCTAAAAAATCCCGACCGCAAAAGCATTAGCAAAACTTTTTGTACAGCATATTTACAGATTGCACGGGGTACCACAACGCATCATATCTGACAGAGGGGTGCAATTTACGTCGGCATTTTGGAAAGAATTTTTATCCCTCTTAGGAACCACCCAAGGACTGTCATCTAGTCACCATCCTCAGACAGACGGACCTTCTGAAAGACTTAATAATATACTTGAACAATATCTGAGATGCTTTATTAATTTTCAGCAGTCCGACTGGACGGACCTACTGCCTTTCACAGAAGTAGCATATAATAATGCAGTCCACTCAAGCACAGGTTACACCCCTTTTCAAGTAGCTACAGGCCAGAGTTTCAACCCAATACCAGAACTAACCCCAAAAGAACCAGTCATCCCTGATCTGAAGGAATGGATTGCTCAATTACAAAATACATGGCCAATCGTTAGGAAAGCGTTGGAAGATGCCAGAAAAGCATACAAGACACAGGCAGACAAAAAAAGAACCGATCCCACACCATTTAGGGTAGGAGAGATGGTATATTTATCCACAAAATACCTGAAATCACTCCAACCCTGTAAAAAACTAGGACCAAAATATATTGGACCCTTTCCAATTAAAAGAATCATAAACCCAGTAACAGTTGAATTAGAACTACCCAAAAATCTTAGACGAATACACCCAACCTTTCACTGCAGTCTATTAAAGAGAGAACAACAATCACCACTACGAGCAAAAATCCCACCACCACCACCCTCCATCATGGTGGAAAGAGAACAACATTTTGAAGTGAAAGAAATCTTAGATTCCAGAAAACACCATGGAACGATACAATATTTAGTGGCATGGAAACACCTCCCCTCCTCAGAAAATGAGTGGGTTAACAAACTCCATGTTAAAGCACCTAAGTTGCTTAAGAGGTTTCATACAGAATATCCGAACAAACCAGGCTAACATTTATATGTTTTCTTTCCCCACAGATGGACTCATCTTTTTTCTGAAAGGAGAGCCGAATGTCAGAATCCATTTATATCACATTTCATAAATGTATAGGTAGAA
>JAKJMR010018179.1:87681-99671 GCA_024449315.1 Daboia siamensis | reverse complement strand
TTTCAGAGCTGCCTTCCAGTCTCTCATTGCAAGGAGGGGGGGAGAAGGCAGCTCTGAAAATATCAGAATCTGATCAGAAATGGAGGCTGAGTAGTCCTTGTGGCTGCTAGACCAGCTTCTGAGTGATGGTGGATTGCTGATTTTTTCCTCCATCCATGGATGAGTGGAAATGGGGATTCCCTTTCAAGAAGGGCCAGCCTCCCTCATGCAGGACTGGGAAGTGCTGCTCCCTGCCTCCTCTTGCTCTCCAGAGATCTGTCAAGGCAGAAGAAGGTTCTCTCTCTCCCTCCCCCCCCCTCTCTCTCTCAGCTTGGAGACTAGGAGGCTATCTACATCTGAGCTAACAAACTACCAATCATGCCTAGGCTTGGGAAGAAGGCCCTTTCCATCCTCTGCACATGCTTGGCTGCAGATGTTTGGGGAGGTGAAGAGCTTGTGGGGCAATGAGATTTCCCCACATGAAATTAGCTGGTGCAACTTGTTCTCTCCTGACCCAGGCATTTCGAGTAAGCTGTGCTGAGTGAGCAGCATTGAGCTGGCCATGCCCACCCGGCCACGCCCACTTGGTCACACCCACCCGGCCCCCCAAGGGCAACCATAATGCTGATGTGGCCCTCAATGAAATTGAGTTTGACACCCCTGCATTAAGCAATCATTCACTTAAGTGTCAAGTTTCCGACGGATGAGCCCTTCAAAGAACTCTGAGGCATTGTTTACCTTAAAAGCCTTTTATTAGAGCCCTATAACATGGGCAATGCTTGTGAGAAACTGGAATCTGAATTCCCCTCCCCTTAGCACAATAATATTAAACACAATTCTCCTCCTTTCATTGCTGTCATTAATCACATTCTCCAATTAGTTTGAAGGGTTAGTTCTCCATCCTTAGTGTAAAACCCCCAGTTCTTACTTATCGTCTCTTGTTATATTCAACCTTGAAACTATTCGCTACTGTTGTTTATGTCTAACTAATTTCTCATACATTCTTCCTTCCCCCCTCCCTTTTTCAACTAACTTTAACTCTAAAAGTGATACACAAGTAAAAATATGAAATAGCTGCTTCTTCATCTTTTGTCAAAGCAAGAACATCCGATGTTAGCAGCGTTGACATCAGTACAGCAATTAAGGCCACTTCATTGTACAACTGATTGCAGCAATTAGGACAATACATTACACCCCTTCCCCCTAGATAGCTCATACTCTCAAATGCTTGACATAGTCCTGCAAATACTTAGGCGGTCGTCGTGAGCATTCCGAACGTCTAGGGGTCGTTGGAGGCTCCCGGTCTACCAGCTCACCTGCCAGGCTGGGTAGGCCGGGACTTTGAGGCCCACTTGCTTCGGGCCAACTCAAATCCCTTTGGCTAGCCTGTTCGGGTAGGCCCAAACCAAAGGCCATTTGGGGAGCAGAGTCTGCTGGGCTGGAACTCTGTGCCCCTTGCCAGTTCTGTTCAGTGGACACAGTTTGTGTGTCCAAGGAAAACTCACTGCCGGCCACTCCCCTGTCTCCTTGGTGGAGAGTCCTGTCAGAGCGTGCAGATTCCTCTGTTGAGCCGCTGTCACGCTGCCCCTGTGGACAGACCTCTTGAGAGTCCTGAGCCAGCAACTGGTTCGCTAGCCTTAGGCGCATTTGGTCAATGTGTCGGCGAATGACACAACCATCTTCCAGGACCACCTCATAAGAAAGTGGCCCTGACACCTTAGCAACCACAGCTACCACCCACAAAGCCCCATGACTGTAATTCCGGGCCCAAACCCGGTCATCAGCTTGCAGACTTCACGGTGATTTTGGCTGTGCTGTGTCCGACGCAACTTAGTCAGTGTTGTGATTCAACGTCAGCCTGTGATACCGGCAGCTGAGTCTGATGATTCTGAAGAGGAGGAGGAAGAGGAGGGGTTTGAAGAGCCTTTGGTGTCAGAGGGAGGCTCTGATGCACTGCAGGACTCTCAGCCTGGCCCCTCCCGTCATGTTCCTCATCAGACTCAGCCATGTGAGCACGAGGTATTGGACGTAGATGATTCACAGCTGGATCTATTCAGGGATGCTAGGACCAGGAGGCAATCCAGCAGAGTAGAACAGAGAAAGGCAATGAGGTAACTTGGTGAGAGGAGAAGAAGACAATGAGAAGCCAAGCCTTGGGACTGCTGATAAAAGGGGAAGGTGTGGGAGGTGCTGGTTGCTGAAGGCAACCATTTGAAGATCTTCTGCTAGAGTCCTGGTCTGTTATTCCTGTTTAACTCTTGTTTGAACTTTTGGTTTAACTCTTGTTTGAACTTTTGATTTCTTTGTAAATAAATTTGGTTGGGTTTTTCCAGCCTGTTGACTATAAAAAGGGGTTGTCCCTGACACTCAAACAGGGCCGGTCGTAGGCTGGAACAGAACAGTCAGGGTGCAGCCGGTCCAGCTTCGTAGTTAAGCACCGGCCCCATCTGAGTTCAGCTGGGCTCCTGCCCATGGACGTGCAGGGCATTGTGCGTTGGCAGAGTAAGAAATCTGCCAGCCTATGGTGCCAATTGCCGGTGACGATTCTTTTGAGGGATTCTTTGGTCGTTCAGACCATGTGTTCCGCTTGGCCATTCGAGGCTGGGTGAAAGGGAGCCAAAGTGCCGTGCCTTATTAGATTAGCCCTGACGAAGGACTGGAATTCTGTGGCGGTGAACTGGGCCCCATTGTCTGAGACTAACACATCTGGTAGCCCATGTGTTGCAAAGATCCTGTGCAGTTCCTGGATGGTCCTGGCAGTAGTCATAGTTGTAACTGGTGTGACCTCTAACCATTTGGAGTGACTGTCCACAATTAGGAACAGCTGTCCCTGAAAGGGCCCAGCAAAATCAATGTGGATTCTTGACCACGGTGTGTGTGTGTCCTCCCATTGGTGGACAGGGCCTTGCGGCATCTTGGGCCTTGATTGCTGGCAAGTGTAGCAGCCGTGTACTTGGGCCTCAATAGCTTTCTCTAGCCCTGGCCAACAAAGGTAGCTCCTTGCAAGCCCCTTCATCCAGACTATTCCTGTATGTCCTTCATACAGAGACTCTAAAACCCTGGGCCTTAAAGAGCTTGGGACTATGACCCGACTCCCCCAAAGAATGCAACCTTTATTAGCTGAGAGCTCATCTCTCCTTGTGTAGAAACTCTGGAATTCTGGCCCTGGACATTTGTCCCGCCATCCTGTGTGTGCCCAGTTCAACACACGGCTAAGCGCCTTGTCAGTGGCTGTCTCAACAGCCACATCCCCAGCGTGAAGGGGAGACTCTGGCAAATCCTAGATGGCCAGGATCCGTGCAACCGGAGTGAGGCAAGGGCAAACTGCTAAGGCCGTCTGCATGGCCCATTTCCCTGCCCGGTTTGTGAATCAGTCTATAGCTGTAGGCTGAAAGGAAGATAGACCACCTCAGCATTCTAGGAGAAAGAATCTGAGGTGTCTGTTCATGGTGAACAACCGTAGAAGTGGCTTGTGGTCCATGAAGACTGTGAACTGGCAGCCATACAAGTAGTCATGGAATTTTTTTATGCCGGCCACAATAGCCAGAGCCTCCTTATCTATTTGCACATAGTTGTGCTCTGCGGACGACAGGGTCCTAGAGTAGTAAGTGATGGGAGTCTGCCTCCCGTCAGCCATTAAATGGCTCAACACGGCCCCAACCCCATAGGGAGAGGCATCACACGCGATACAGACAGGCAGCTTCTCAATAAAATGGGTGAGGACTGAGTTTGAAGACAGCAGTGATTTGACTGCCGTGAAACTTCTCTCATGGATGCTAGTCGACTGCCACCGTGCCTTTTTGTCCAAGAGCCGGTGTAATGGCTTTGCCACTGCGGCCTTGTGGGGAAGGAAGGCATGATAAAAATTCAAAAGCCCCAAAAAGGCCTGAAGCTCCCCTTTAGACTTTGGACTGGGGACCTGCTGGATTGCCTTTAGCTTGGAGTCTGCCAGATGAATGTCTGTGGCATTGATGTGGAAACCAAGGAACTCGGTTGAATCTACCCCGATCTTACACTTCTCTTTTTAGTTTCAGCACCGTATTGCGGAATAGGGGCACACTCCTCGAATGCCCTTGAGCGTTTGCTCCATCATTCCCTGGTAAAGCCCTGGGGCTACACTCACTCCAAATTGCAGGCGCTTAACCTTCAAGGCCCCCGTGTGGGTGACAATGGTCTGAGCAACTGCCGTGGCCTCATCCACAAGCAGTTGCTGGTAGGCTCGCATCAAATCTAATTTGGCAAACATGCAGCCACCTTGTAGCGATGCCAAAATATGGCTACCGGCACCAGATATGCGTGCTGTTGAAGTGCCCTGTTGATAGTGCACTTATAATCCACGCATATGCACACCTCACCATTGGCCTTAAGTGGTGAGACTATGGGGGTCTCCCAGACCCACTGTCTACGGGCTGTCCACTACTACAACATCTAGTGGACCCTCAAACCCCTTGAATTGCACCTGGAGTGTGGCTTCTCCCTTGAACCTTACACGGGAGTTTTGGAAGTTCGTTATTAACAAGTTAGACGGCCTGAGTTTGGCCCGTCTGCCGCTACGATTGCAAATGTGCTGGAATGTCCCTTGGGAAATTATGGATAGGGTTGACCCTGTGTCCAGTTCCATGTTGCATGGAACTCCCTGAAGCTTGACCCTGAGCCTAAGCTTCTCTTTAAGGGGGCGATGGGCACCAGTGCGGAACACGCTTCTCCGGCTGGAGCAAAAGCCTACTCGGTGTTGCCCCGGGGCCCTGGTACCTCTCCTGAATGTGTCTACTGGTGGAACATCCCTCTGGCTACCTCTGCAGATGGCGGCAATGTGGCCTGGTTTGCCACACGTCCGGCACATTGCTGCTCAGAACTGGCATTCCAAGCGACGGTGGTGGCCTACACAGCCCATCCATCTAGGGAAAGGAACTGCCTTCTCAGCTGGCTTTTTTCCCTTCTACAGTGGCTTCCACATCTGATTGACTTTGAAGTCCAAATCGGAGTCTTCTGTATGCTTGGCGTCCTCATGGACGGCTTCTGGGCTGGGCATGTTATTGGAGGGCTGGAACACTTTAACAGAGCCTCCGGTGGCTTCGTCGGCCATCACCTCCTTCAAGACATCTTGTAGTGAGAGGGTCTCCTTTGCGAACAGCTTCTGCTGCAGCTCTCGATTTCTCAGTCTGCAGACTAAACAGTCCCTCAGCTTTTCCTCCAAGTCTGCAAAGTTGCAAAGCTGAGATGCCTGTCGGAGGGTGGCTATGAACTCAGCTGCAGACTCGCCGGGCTGTTGCTCCCGCTGCCCAAATGCATGCCTCCACGCTATGATGGATAGTTTCAGCTTGAAGTGGTCCCTGAGCTTCTTCTTCGGATCCGTGTAGGTGACCAACTCGAGCGGAACAGGGGAGACCAGGTTCTCGGCTATGTCGAAGATAGCTGGGCCGCACACACACAGAAGTGTCACGGCCTTCAATCCATCTTCGCTAACCTGGTTAGCACGGAGGTAATTCTCGATGCGATAGATGTAAGAATTCCACCTGTCGGGGTGCGCCACATCGAATTCCTCCAGTTTTCCGACTTTCGCCATGGTGAGTTACTTCTTGCTCACAATGTCTTGTGCTGCTGGCTTCTGTGCTGGCCCTAGGATGGATCCTTAGGGCGTGGTGGTCTCCAGCGTGGCTTGCTGGCAGACTGAGGGGGGGTGGGAATATAGTTCCTGCCAGGCTCTGGTTTTGGCCTCACCCTCTATTGACTTCTGGCTCTCTTCGTTAAGCAGCACATCCCACCTTCGTCACCACTGTTATGTTCTTGGTTCGGTTAGGCATCGAGGCAGAGTGGTGAAACAGCAAACGTGTTTATTAAGTAACAACAGAAGCAACCCTAAAGGCTGCAGAACAGCTTTATATATGGTTTGCCTCTAGGCCAGGGCTTTTCAACCGGTGGTATGCGTACCACCGGTGGTACTTTAGCACCTGGCTGGTGGTATGCGAGCCCTAGCTAATTGTTGTGGGGGAGGGAACCGGTTAAAGCGGAGCCGCACAGACCTGGATTAATCAGCTGGAGCTGCAGAGCTTCACAGAATCCCCAGGTTCTGCCATGTGGGAACATGGTAATTGGAGCTTCCGGTGCACCCAGAACAGAAAAGGAGGAGCAGGGTGGAGAGAAGGTATAAAAGGGGCAGACTGAGAAGAGCCTTTTCTTACCAAAGCAGTGAGGAGAGACAGAGCAAGTGGTCTATTTTCAGAGGAACAGTGAGCTTCGGAGGAAGGGTGAGTGAGCAAGCAGCGTGTTTTTTGGGGAAGAGCAAGCAAATGGCATGTTTAGCAAGCATGTGTTTTCAGGCGAAGGTTGAGTTAGCGAGCCAGCGAGCTGGGCAGGAGCCCAGGAGCACAGCTACAGCTGATCCATGCTTCTGTTGAGCCGCCCAGAAGCGCGGATCAGCTGTACCCCGTGCTGATCCTGGGGCTTCTGCTAAGTTAGCAAGCAGCATGTTTTCCAGAGAAGCGCGAGCAAGCGAGCTGGGCAGGATCCAAGGATCGGACGCGTGCAGCTACAGCCAATCAGCTGTAAAACCACATTTCTGGAATTTGGGTTAGTTTGGGGTAAATATTAGGGCAGGCAGTTTATTTTCCAAATCTGGATGAAGGAAGTTTAGAAAGCTTCAAATGGAGGGTTTCCTTGTTCCCAGATATCAGGCTGAGGAGGGATAGGAAAATCTTTTTTTTTGTTTAGGGGACAGAGGGGCTCCATTGGATTTGGCTTTTGGTTACCTTTTGTGGGGGGGAAAGTGGAGGTTCTAAGAATTAAAATGGGGAAAATAGGCTGCTAATCTCCTGGGAATGCAAACGAAGGTGCTGGGAGTCATCTCTAATTATGGACTGGTCATTTTTGTGTTGAAAAATGGACTTGTAGAAACCCTGGAAAAATATCTGGATTCTTCTGTTGCCTTTCCTGTTTTATTAACTATTGCTGAGTTATTGCTAAGGCTCAGAGTTTGCTCATTGGTCCAGAATTTTTTATTTCCATAAAACAGTATGTTTTGTTCTTTTTTTATTGTTGCCTTAAGATGAATTGGGAATCTCTGTCCAATCATATTTGCTGGGGTATATTTCCCCTCAATCTACCCAGTATGGTCCTACCTGTGGCTGTGGTATTGGAGTTCAGCAACAAGAAATCATATTAATCTGAGAGGGTTACAGCAGGCCTGTGAGAATTGATCCTCTCTAGGAACTTTTTCTCTCTGACAAAAGCAGGGAGGGGTATGGAACCCTGGATGATCTCTGTGTAAATCAGGTGGTTTTGAAGAAGGATATCCATTGCTTTCTGAAAAGTACTTAGAAAGGTGTTCTCAACTTGAATAAAATATGTAAAATTCTTCAGTGCAGTTTTGTGGGTGGGAGCAGATGCTCCTATGTAGCTAGGCAGCCACATCAGTAAAAGGTCTGAAGCAGCAGTGCTTTAATTGAAAAATCAGCTCTGACTGGTAGGCAGCTCACTGAACACCTTGCATGTGGAAGTTGGTTGCACAACAGCTAAATTATTAAACATATGAATATTTCTGTGATAAGGTAATCATTACTAGAAAAGGGATTAAGTATAAATTACTGATAAAAGTAGTCATCATTTAGTGACTGCCTCATTTAGCAACTGTTCAGAGTTAACAACTGATGGAAAAAATAACTGGGCAACCTATCTTTGCATTTAGAATCTTTGCAGGTCTGTAAAGCTGAACAGAGTTCATAAGCACAGCAGTAACATCTCTTAGCTACTGTCTTACTTAGTGACCAAGTAACCAGTTCCAAATGTGGATGGTAATTGAGGATATCTGTATTGTCAAAACCCAAAGTGCAGATATTTTCAGAATGAGTGACCAGGTACAGTAAATCTATCTGAAAAGCTTCTCAAATGTGGAGCATCTGGGTGAGTGTACTTTATCACTTTTTTCCTTTTTTGTTGTTAAGTTTTTTACACCTTGCTAAGCCACTGGTGGTACTCAAATATTGTCAGGTCCTAAAGGTGGTACAGCCTGTGAAAAGGTTGAAAAGCCCTGCTCTAAGCGGCAACCAATAGATTTAAAGTAACAATTCCGGCCCAAAACATAATTAACAGCTTGTAGACAGGCAGTCTGGGTTGCAACAACAAGAACCGTTAAGCAATCATTCACTTAAGTACAGCAATAAAGGTCACTACATTCTGCAACTGATTGCAGCAATTAGGCCAATACATTACAAGGAGAATATGTTGAATTTAAACCTGAACTTTTCTTATTAGGTATAATGCCAGAAAAAAACTAATAAAGTTTATATTTGATTCTACACGTCACAACAGCAGCAAGAATAGTTCTCGTGCAATACTGGAAAAATGAAGGAGTACCACCAGAGGAAGAAACAATTTAAACAATATTGGAATGTGCAGAGATGGACAGATTAACTATGAGATTGAAAGATAAAGAAGAAACAGAATATTACCAAATCTGGGAGTCATTCTACAAATGGCTAGAGGAAAGAACTAAGGATTAGGAATTGACTATGTATTAGTGCTTTTGAATCAGAGAGCACGCTGGTTGAACTGTTGTAGAAAGAAGAGACTCACGCCAGCTCTTCAGGAAAGGAAAAGTTTAATGCGCAGGTTCAGAAGGCTTGAACAAAGCAAAAGGTCTGAACCCCGAAGGGCTCATGAACAGACATATTTATACACCTCTAATTCTTAGTTATACATTGTTATACATTGTTACTTATGTGGTTAATATTCTACACATTCTTATCCGAAGACAGTTTACAGAAGAAAATTACTTGTAGTATGTCTAGACAGGATATAATTATCCCAATCATCATCTGCCTTAAGGACAAGACTAAGTTTGCTTAAACAAGGATTTTAGTACATTCCTCTTTAAGACAGTCAACGGGGAATACGTGTAGTTACGCTAACAGGATTATGGCTTCCTTGATCAGCGTCTGTTCTAAGGACAAGAATACTTTTGTTTCACTATTATTTTAGTATATTTCCTCTTTATTCCCCCCTTTTGAGACTTATCTCAACTTGTGACAATGAGTCTCAACAGAGGTCTTCTTTGGTTTGTAATCTTTCATATTCCCACATTGCCATTACCTGTGCAGTCACTTTTCTTTCAGCAAGTAAAGCTAAGCTATTGGATATACCGTATTTTCCGGCGTATAAGACGACTTTTTAACCCCTGAAAATTTTCTTAAAAGTTGGGGGGTTGTCTTATACGCCGGGTCGTCTTATACGCCGGAAAAAAAAACAAATCAGTCGAGCGTCCCCGTTCTTGCAAAGCTGGGCCGCCCCGCGCAACCGAGCTATTTCCAGCGCGGCTCCGGGACACGGCTGGGCGGGAGCGTCGGGCGGCTCTCCCCACGCGAAGGCGGCGCTGCCCGTCGGCTCTTGGCCCGAGGGGAGGGCCTCGTGCCCGCCGGACTCACCTGTCACCAGCACCGCTCTTCCCCCTGTGGGGATGCGTTTCCGCCGGGCGGTGCTGGCCGAGACGAGCCAGCAGGCAGCCGCCGTGAGCGCGGCGCTGAGGGGCAGCAGCAGGACGGCCTGGCCCAGCGCCTGCAGGATGGCCAGCAGCCCCACACGCAGCAGCAGCCGCCGGCTCAGCAACAGGTCTGAGCGCAGGAGCCACACCGCCAGGCTGCCCAGGAAAAGCAGCCACACCGAGAGGCTACACGCCCAGTCCAGCTCCATGAGGGGCAGGGCGGGAAGCCGGCCGGGAAGAGGGACCGGGAGCCCGGGCCGAGCGCGCCTCGGCCGACAGTGAGAGGGAAGCGGCACGAGTTCTAAAAAAGAGGCTGCGGGTGGAGCTGCCCCGCCCTGTGCCGAATGGGAGAAGTTCAAGGCCTGGGGGGGGAAGCAGGAGGGGCACCGGCCGTGGTGGGGTGGCGGCTGCCCTCCGGCGCTGCCTGCCGCCCGGGAAACGCTGCGCCTCAGGGGCCGGCAGAAGCGCGGGAGCAGCGGGAGGGCCGGCGGGGCCAGTCGGGCCTTCGCCTCCTCTGCGACGGACAGGGAGGGCAGGGCATGTAAGTATTTTCCGGCGTATAAGACGAAAAACCTTGAAAATCATCTTAAAAGTAGGGGGTCGTCTTATACACCGGGTCGTCTTATACACCGGAAAATACGGTAGTTCTTATAAAAATAGGCAAAATACAAGGAATCAGCACACATCCTGCAGCTATCAGTCCTATGAGAGCCACGATTGCTTGTAACCCTGGAAGTTTGGGAAACCATCCACTGAAAATCTCTTGGAAATTAAAACCCTTCCAGATTTGATCTGCATTGTGTGTCAATTGCCTCATTTCAGTGGTTAATTTTTTGATTATCTGTCCAGTTTCATCGATTTGAAGACAACAATTTGAAACATTGAATTTTCCACACACTCCACCTTGTTTTGCCAATAAGTAATCCAAAGCCAATCTGTTTTGATAGACAGCTGTCCGGATTTTATCAGTGGTTACAGCTAACAAATTTAAGGCTTTATCTAGGCATTGCCCTGCTAGATCCACAACAGCCTGCAGCCTAATTATACGGTTTATCATATAGATTGGTGTTCTGTAACCATAGGTGCCATCTTCTGCCCAGGTTACTTGGCCATACACACAAACTATCCTTTCTGAATTCCATAAATCCCCCATTTTCTCATAATAATTGGATTCTCTACAAGGGAAATTAGAGAAGGCTGTGTCCACCTCTCTTTTTCTTCGATTTCCCATTTGATCATAGACTGGCACACCAAGCACCTGTCGCGACCGTATTGGCAAAAGAAAGAATGAGTGCTTTATCCAACCTAATACACATGATCCTGACCAATTTTTAGGCAACACCTCATAAGCAAAGGTGCCACAAATCCAGTACATGTCACTAGGGGCTACCCATTCCTCTTCTTTGTTGGAGTTCAAATAAGGTATGATAGTCATTTCAAACTTTAAAGGTTCAGAGGCATTTCCCAAAGATGTCCATACCTTATACTTTTCATCCCAATCCCCAAACAGATAAGATCTCCCACTGGCCGATCCCCTTTGCGTGTAAAGCAATTTCGACCAAACAGATTTGTTGTGAGAGTCCACACTGTGCCATATACATGCATTTTTGGAGTGATGTTACCTGCCCTTGTCATGTTGTTATATATTTCCGGGTTAGCTTCCATCGCCTCCCATGGCCACTGTTCCCCCATATTTGTTCCTTCACATACAAAACAATTCTTTACAGTCAGGGCTTTTGCTATTTTCTCTGCTAACAACAGAAATAAATTGGTTGTTTTCATAGAAACCTTGAATTGGTCTTTTGATTTTTCCATTTGGGTTAAAGTGTCATATACTGACCATCCTAGAGATTTTTGTTCTCCATCATAGAGTACCTGTTTTACGATTGTAATATAAGCCTTTGGATCCTCTCCTGTTCCATCAATTCCTATGGCATACACATATCAACTAGGCATCTCTCAGCTGACTTCTAGTACCACTTGATTACTCTGAGTCATTCGATGGACATTAGTCAAGTACTTGCACCCTTTATATCCTCCCCCAGTATACTCACAAACACATTCCCACCATGAGCAGGCTGTTTTTCCACCATATCTTGCACAGGGGAGATATGTATACAGGCATCACAGGCGTCAGTTTTGGTCCCATTTCTTTGGTTACCCTTAACTTCCTTTGAAACATTGTTACATGCGGCGGCAATACAATACACCCATAGCAACAGTAAACTTTTCTCCATTCTTCTCCCATGCGTAGAAAGTCAGCTTCCAGAGTGACTTAGCAGGGGTCTTCACTACTGTGCGTAGAGGAACCTATTGCCGGTAAGGTTCCAGCAGAGTAGCCTTTCAGCAATAAAAGCTTCTTAAATAAGTCCAGCTGCATTAACAAATCAAATTTCACTTTTGTTTAAATGTTAACTTTGTAGGAACCACTGGATCTTTAGACACCACCCATTCCGGTTCAGCTGCTGCTTTGATCCTTTTCCAGTGAATCCATGATTTGGATTCTTCAATCTTGACAGCAAGAGGAGAGGAAATA
>JAKJMR010018179.1:71191-87581 GCA_024449315.1 Daboia siamensis | reverse complement strand
GAGAGGAAATAATAATAATAATAATAATAATAATAATAATAATAATAATAAGAATAAGAAGAAGAAGAAGAAGAAGAAGAAGAAGAAGAAGAAGAAGAAGAAGAAGAAGAAGAAGTAGTAGTAGTAGTTGGAAGGGACCTTGGAGGTCATCTAGTCCAACCCCCTGCTAAGGCAGGAAACCCTATACCATTTCAGACAAATGGCTGTCCAGTCTCTCCTTTAAAACTTCCAGTGTTGGAGCATTCACCACTTCTGGAGGCAGGTTGTTCCACTGGTTAGTTGTTCTAACTGTCAACTGATCTTGATTCTATTCCTCTGTTAATGCAGCCTAGCACTGTGTTGGCTTTTTTGGCAGCTGCAGCACACTGCTGGCTCATATTTAAGTGATTGTCCACTAGGACTCCGAGATCCCTCTCACAGTTACTACTATCGAGCAAGGTACCACCTATACTATACCTGTGCATTTGATTTTTCCTGCCTAAATGCAGAACCTTACTTTTTTCACCATTGAATTTAATTTTGTTAGATAGTGCCCAGTGTTCGAGTCTGTCCAGATCCTCCTGTATCTTAAGCCTATCTTCTGGAGTATTGGCTATTCCTGCCAGCTTGGTGTCATCTGCAAATTTGATGAGTTCCCCATCTATCCCCTCATCCAAATCGTTGATGAAGATGTTGAAGAGCACTGGGCCCAGTGGGCACCCAGTGGGCACCCCACTACACACTTCCTTCCATGTAGATGCAGTTCCATTGAGGACCACACGCTGAGTACTGCCTGTCAGCCAGCTACGAATCCATCTGGTGGTGATGCTATCTAACCCACATTTTTCTATCTTATCAAGTAGTAGGTTGTGATCTACTTTATCAAATGCCTTATTGAAATCCAAGTAAATTAAATCTACAGCATTCCGCTGGTCCACTAGTTTTGTCACTTGGTCAAAGAATGCAATAAGGTTTGTCTGGCACGATCTGTTTTTGACAAACCCATGTTGGCTTTTAGTGATAACTTTGTTCGCATCAAGGTGTTCGCTGATTTGTTGTTTGATTATCTTTTCCAGAATCTTCCCAGGTATTGAGGTCAGGCTGATAGGTCTGTAGTTTCCTGGATCTGTTTTTTTCCCTTTTTTGAATATGGGAACTACATCAGCTCTCTTCCAGTCCTCTGGTAGTTCCCCAGTGCTCCAGGATTTTTGAAAAATATAGTTCAGTGGTTCTGAGATCATATTTGCCAGTTCCTTGAGAACCTTGGGGTGTAATAACAACATACGGTCCTTTCCATCTGCCTTCTAGCTGTTCCCGCTTCCAATGTTTCACCCAGACCCTGTCTCCAGGTTTGAAGGGATGACACTTTGTTACTATTCTAGGAGGGGTTTGTTCCAGCACACACCCTCAAAGCTTTTCAACCTGTTTATTTAGTTCTTGTACCATCTCCATGTTCCATACTCCCCCCTTATGTCCCAAATCTGGCCATCCCATCAAGTTTCGTCGTAACAAAGTGGGAGGACGACCAAACATCAATTCAAAGTGGGATAATTTGTACTGTTTTCGCGGTGCACACCTTACAGAATACAATGCTAAGGGCAAAGCATCCGGCCATTTCAAATGGCTCTCAGCACATATTTTAGTAATTTTCTCCTTTAAAGTGTGGTTCATTCATTCCACTTTAGCCCCCGACTGCGTATGAAATGTACTGTGAAACCTCCATTTAGACCCTATTGCTTGAGCTATAGCTTGGCTTATTTGATGGACAAATTCAGGGCCATTATCTGAAGAAATGAAAGACAGACTCCCAAACCTGGGAATTAGTTCTTTTAGCAGTATTCTTGCAACCTCTTTAGCTTGTTTGGTTTTTGTAGGGAATGCTTCAGGCCATCCAGTATACATGTCAACAATTACTAACATAGCCTTATATAGTTCATTCTGTGGCATATCAGTAAAATCTATCATTACAGAGTCCATTGGGAAATATGTCATTGGTATGGTTCCTGGTAGCAAGAGGGGTCTTTGCCGGGGATTGACTCTTGCACACGTTGTACACTGAGATGTTATGCGCGCTGCCATGCCTGCGAGTCTATTAATGAAATAATCCCTTCCCAATGCCATTTCTAGTCCTGTCTTCCACATATGAGTAGCATCATGGGATGCTTGAACCAACATCCAAGCCACAGAGGCTGGCACAAAGATGTGTTTATCTGGTAACAGATACCAACCATCCCTAATAGTTGCTTTGGGGTCATTTACTGCCTTTATACATTCCTGCTGAGAATATGTTGGCTTTATTTCAGTAGACAACACCCCCAGATCCATAGCCACATGTATTGACAAATCCGGTGTAGCCCCTGTCTTCTTAGCCACACGCTTTGCTTCCAGATCTGTCTTCCTATTCCCAATAGCCACCTTATGATTGCCTCTCTGGTGTCCCTTACAGTGCATTACTGATACTTTCGTTGGTTTTTTAACCACATCAATGAGACACAGAATTAAATGTCCATGCTGTACTTATTTGCCTGCCGAGTCTCTAAACCCTCTTTTCTTGTAAACAGCACCATGTGCATGCAATGTTAAGAAGGCATACTTGCTATCTGTCCACACGTTCAGTGTCCTTCCTTCAGCTAACTCCAGCGCTCTAATAAGTGCCCACAGTTCCGCCACCTGCGCACTATGTCCAGTCCCTAGAGGACCACTTTCCACGACATCATCATCATCTACAATGGCATAACCTGCAATCCTTTGTCCTTCATGCATATAACTAGAGCCATCAGTGTACCAATTAAGCTCAGCCTGTTGAAGAGGGACATTTGACAGATCTGGCCGACTAGCATAGACACTATCTAATACTTGCAAACAGTCATGTTCCAATTCAGTCTCTATAGGCAGGAGGGAGGCTGGATTCAATCTATTAGACACTACCAATTTAACTTGTGGATTCTCGATCATCATTGCTTGATATTTTAAAAGCCTTTGATTGCTTATCCATAAATGTCCCTTATTATCCAGAATAGACTGAACAGCATGAGGAGTATGGACGTTAACAGGACATGAGAAGGTTAGCTTGTTACAATCTTGCAAAAGGAGCGCTATAGCTGCTAAGATCTTTAAACAATGTGGCCACCCTTGTGCCACACCATCCAGCTGTTTGGACAGATAAGCCACTGGTTGCTGCCACTGCCCCAGCTGCTGTGTCAACACTCCCAATGCAACATTCTTTTTTGTATCTACATATAGATTGAAAGCCTTCTTGAAATTAGGTAAAACCAAAGCTGGTGCTGCTGTAAGAGCAAGCTTAATGTCCTTAAAAGCCCTTCTTTGTTCTCCTCCCCACTGAAAAGGTTCAAAGTCACCCCCCTTTGTACCTGTATAAAGCAGAGCTGCCATCAGTGCAAAATTAGGTATCCAAATTCTGCAAAAACTAGCTAACCCCCAAAAACCTTGCAGCTGCCTTCTGTTTACTGGTTCAGCAATGGCTAGAATTGCCTGCTTCCTTTCTTGTCCTAGGGCTCTCTGACCATGCATAATATCATATCCTAAGTATCTTACTTTCTGCAGTATCAATTGTGCTTTCTTTTCGGACACCCGATAACCACATTTTAATAACAAAAGCAAAAGAGTTCTTGTATTATCCCAACACAATTCCTCTGTTTTGCCTGTGACCAAGACATCATCTACATACTGTAAAACTATATCTCCAGGTTGTCGGGCTACATAATGCTTCAAGTCTTTTCCTAGAGCAGTACCAAACAAGGTGGGTGAGTTCTTAAAACCCCTGGGGAAGTCGAGTCCACGTGTATTGCCTCTTTTGACCTGTCCCCGGGCTTTCCCACTCAAATGCAAACAATGGCTGACTAATTTTGTGGATTGGGATTGTGAAAAAGGCATCCTTTAAATCTATTACTGAGAACCACCTAGCAGTCGGTGGAATCAAACTAAGGAGCATATACGGGTTTGACAAAACAGGATGTATGGTTTCCGTTATTGAATTGATAATCCTTAAATCTTGCATGGGGCGAAAATTTCCATCTGGCTTTTTGATTGGCAAAATGGGAGTGTTCCAAGGAGACTGAATGGGCACCAAAATCCCTGCTTTACGGTATTTTTGAATACTTTCATATATCGCAGCTACGGCCTCAGTAGAACACAGATGCTGACGAATATGAACTGGCGTAGCCAGGGGCTTCACCTCCACTATTATCAGAGGATAATGAGCTGCAAATCCAGGAGGGTTATCCTCTGCCCATATACCTGGAACCTCAAATTCCCTCCATTTCTTCGTATTATTTAGCTCAATAGCTGATCTAGTTACCATGAGTCTCCACATTGCTTCAGGCTGGTGTTTTATTCTAAGTTTCTGTTGGCCTTCATCAAAAGAGATTGTGGCACCTAGTTTGCTGAGCAAATCTCTGCCTAATAAGGGTATTGGGCATTCAGGGATGTATAAGAACTAGTTACCACGGCTCTCCACTTCTCCTTTTCCTCTGGAGTTAATAGTGTGTTCAACAACTGCTGTACATCCTGCCATGTGGGGTTATGGGTTTGCATGATAGTCTGAAACAGTTCTGCTATCTCAGTTGGTTTAGTGGTCATAGGACCATAATGCTGCCTCCAGTTCAATAGATCCATTGTGGTGAACGGAACATATTGAAACATAGAGTGGAACTCCACCTGACCCTGTTGATTTATAACTTGCTGATCTGTCTCCCTTAAGGGAGCTAAGAATCCACGCTTAGCAGCCGCTGCTTTAGCTGTATCTGACCTTGTCATTACTCCTACCGATACATCTACCCCAGCAGCTAATCCTTCCTCCTCTTCATCATCAGCTCCCTCTCCTATTTCGCCACTCCCAGCCACAGAAGGATCCTCCTCATCTTTAGGAGCCATGGGCTCCTTTCTCCTTTGTTTCTTTCTGACTGCTGGCTGTGCTCTACTTGGTGCTGCAGCAGCTGCTGCCACTAAAGGTTGCGGCAGCGGGAGCGGACGCGGCACATAAGGAGGGGGTCTAAAAGTCATTTCCTCTTCCTCAAATAGCACCTTTTTTTTGTTATCGGACACCTTGGTTTCAGGTATTTTTACATCCTTAAATCTTTTTGACACAACATTTAGCTTCTTTCCTTTAGGTCTAGCAACACAGAGGTGAACCATTTCACCCTGACTGTTGTGGCCCCAACCCCCGCGCCTGTCCTAACCGAGGAAGAGGACTCTGAGGATGATGGGTAGGGACTGGCAAGGCCTTCTTCTCCGGGGCCCTCCTCTCTGGCAAGGCCTCCGTCTCCATATGAAGGCCGAGAGGAGCAGCCTGGGAGTAGCCAGGCTGTGGGGGAGCTCGAGAAGCTGCAGCAAATACAGTCTAGCGAAGACGACTCATGTTCCCTTGACTCCGGTGGACCCTCCATTGAGGGTAGAGACCATTAATGGGCGGGAGCTTCTCTCAGGCCCCATTAGGTCCGCCACCCGGCCATTGCGCCTAGCCATTGGGGCACATGAGGAGGCAATTCAGTTTTATATCACGGCGGACCTACATCTCCCTTTGGTCCTGGGTATGGCCTGGCTTCGGACCCACAACCCTCAGGTGGCATGGTTGCGGAACACTATCTCTTTTCTGAGCCTGCAGTGCGTAGACCACATCCGCCACACCTGTGCTGGCCAGGAAGTCTCCGCCCCGCAATCTCCTTGCCTCCTGACCCGGTGGACTTCACGGATGTGTTCAACGAGAAGGAGGTGGACCGTTTGCCCCCACACCGGTCCTACAATTGCCCCGTGGACCTTCTGCCCAACGTGCTGCTGCCAGTGGGACACCTGTACCCCATGTCGGAGCCTGAGTTGGCCGCTTTGTGGGACTTTTTGGAGAAGAACCTGGCCAGGGGGTTCATTCGGCCTTCGTCATCCCCTCTCTCAGCCCCAGTCCTCTTCGTCAAGAAGAAGACAGGGGATCTAAGCTTGTGTTGCGATTACCGCTGACTGAACGCCATCACGGTGCGGAATCAGTACCCCCTGCCACTCATCCCGGAGCTGATGGAGAGGCTGCGTGAGGCAACCATCTTCACCAAGCTCGATCTCCGAGGGGCCTACAACCTGGTACAGATGCGAAATGGGGATGAATGGAAGACGTTGTTTGGCACCCGATATGGTCATTTTGAATATACCGTTATGCCGTTCGGGCTGACCAACGCCCCCACAGTCTTCCAACATCTGATGAATGATGTTTTTCAGGACATGTTGGACGGGTTTGTGGTGGTCTACCTGGATGACATCCTGCCCCCAACCTTCGTTCATTTCGCAGGGACTTGAAAACCTGGTTTTTTGAGCTGTCTGGCCCAGACTGAGGGGTTTTAATTATTTATTAATGGGGTTTTAGTTTAAATTCAGAGACTTAATTTAATCTTAGCATAACGCAAATTAGTTGCTACTTGGTCAGCCATTAACATACTAAATTGTTCTTTCAATAAATGTATCGAGGTCCTTAAATTATTATCCAATGGATTCAAAATAAAATCTTTCTCCTTAGATTTAATCTCTTCCTCAAGATCTTTACGTTTTTGCATTTGCTTATGCCTATAAGCATTATTCATATAAATCAAGACCCCTCTCATGTACGCTTTACTAGCATCCCAAACCATTCCCATCGATGTACCTTTATGCATATTTATAACAAAAAATTCTTTCAGATGTTCTCTACATTTCTGCAAAAACACCTCATTTGTGAATAGGTTTTCATTCAATCTCCAGGATCTTCTATTATCATCTTCAGCAAAGAACTCCAACCAAACAGGGCTATGATCCGACAATGTCCTAGGAAAAATCCTAACATTCTTAACCCTAGAGAGAAGATCAGTAGTAATTAAAATAAAATCAATCCTAGAGAAAGATTTATGTCTATCCGAAAAAAAGTAAAATCTCTGTCCTTCATGTTCCTTTCCCGCCATACATCTCTTAGCTCCAAATCCTCCTTCAAATCAAAAAAGGCTTTGGGCAATTTTGAATAATTAGAAGGGTTTTTAGAAGATCCCTTCCTATCTTCAAATGAGTCCAAAACTCCATTCCAGTCCCCCATCATAATAACAGATTTATAATCCAATTCGATTAGTCTTTGATGTAAAAATTTTAAAAAACTTTTGCTGTTGTTGATTTGGAGCATATAATCCAATAAGAAGAATTTTCTTTCCTTTTAACGTCATTACAATACTAACATATCTCCCTTGTTTATCTGATTCAATTAATCTAGCCGAAAAATCTTTTCTTAGATAAATGACCACTCCAGCCTTCTTGTCCAGAGCACAGGCTGCAAAATGTGTTCCCAGCCAGGAATTAACCAAAAACTTTTAATGCAATATGAGTCTCTTGTAAGCAAACAATATCATTTTTATGTTGTTTCAAATAGTAAAATACTTTCTTTTCTGTGGTGAGTTTAAACCATTAACATTCCATGTCAGGAACTTCACCATCTCTGGTGACCAGGAGCCTTTGGAACATGACCTGAAGATCACCTGTTGCTCTCTTCGGGTGTGCTCCTCCCACAGGCTCTGAAACAGCCTCATCTTGCGTAGTTAAACAAGCTTCTGTTTTTGCTCTTTTTCCTTACGCTTGTATGCAGCCCTAGTCATCCTCTGTTCTCTCGGATCCTCTTTTAACACCAAATTCTGCTCCATAGTCTCAGCCTGTTGCATCTCCTCAAGAGGCAGTGACATTGCCCCTTCACTCAACTGTTCTTCTGTTCTTTTAGCTCGAGGAGACGGTGGTGAACCTGCTTTAAGGACCTTAGTATAAAAATCTTTTGCTTTTGAAATTGTGTTCAACCTATACCTCGTACCTGCATAATTTACCACAATTCAAATGGGTATTTCCCATCTAAACTGAATTTGTCGCTTCTTAAGCTCATCAGACATAAAGGCGAAGTCTTTCCTTTTTCTAAGAATTTTTGGGGGTATCTCCTTTAAAATTATAATATCTTGGCCTGCAATTTGGAATCTTTCCCGGTAAAAAGCTTGGATGATTGCATTTCTAGTTGATCTCCTGGAGAAGTAAATCACTACATCTCTAGGTAAATTTTTCTGTTTAGCAATCCAGGAATTAACCCTAAATGTTTTATCCATCTCTTTAACTAATTCTTCAGGTTCACATTTCAAGACAGGAGCCACTGCCTGTGCCACTTCCCATTCCAAATCTTCTTTAGGGTTCTCTCTCAAACCCCTTATATGCAATGCAAACTGCATGTCTCTATATTGGGAAAAAATAATTTCATCTTCTGTTCTGTCAATTTTAATCTCTGCCTTGTCCAGTTTCTGTTCAGCACTGATAATTTTATTTTCCAAATTCTCAACATATTCCATAACTGAATCCACACGAACATCCAGGCGTTCAATGTGTGCAGCCAAACCCTGAAGTGCTAGCACTATATCCTCCCTCATCTGTTTGTTTTGATTAACAAATTCTTCCTTTGTTTCCTTTATTTCTTGCTGTAATACTTGTGTCAATACTTGTGTTGATTGCATCACAACTTGCTGTATGTCTGCCAATGTAAATACAGGTGGTGGTGGGGATGGTGGTTGTACTGTAGGTTTCATTGTAGCTTGCCCTGCAGCTTGTGATAAAGGTGAAGAAATAGCACTTTTAGAGATTGGAGGACCTCCCCCATGCCTTGCAGCCATCTCTTAAGTTTCAATTTCCTCTTTCTTCTAGCAGAATCAAAGTTCAGGAAAAAAAAGGAAGAGGGAGAAAGAATAAAAGTTTTTCTCCCAAATTCCTTATCCTTCAATAATAATAATAAAAAAAGGGCAAACTCTCAAATACACAAAATCCGGTACTGGTTAGAATCAGTTGCAAATTGTATCTCAAGCTATACTACAAAATGTAGCAACTTTCCAAAACTGTCAGTTCATACAAGAAAGCAACATTCCAGTGCCATTTTTGCTCCATTTCAATCAGCTTAAAACTTGAAGAAGATAATGTATCTGAGTTAAAGTTAAAATCCAACTTGAAAATTCAAATCCTCCTGTTTCGCTCTGCCTGCTTCTCAGAGAGAAATACTCACAGTCCCATCTAAGCAGCAGATGTAGTTGTCGCGTCTGGTTCCACTCCCTTATGGAAGTGAAAGCATCCTGGAAGCGGAGAGAGCCTGGGCTCCGAGCGAACTCACCCTATCAACCCCCAAACTAAGTGAGGAATTGACAGGGGAGCTCTACCTCTACCCAGACAGGCTCGTCTCTCCCTCTTCTCCCGAGGGAGAGACTTCGGCACCATGGAACAGCTGATTTTCGCTGTCTCCTAGCGCTTAACGCTTCCCAAGGTCGGGCGGCTTCTGAAACGCCGCCATTTGGCGCGGCAGCGCTACCGGAAGTCAATTCATGTCATCCTTGAGGCGGCGGTTCGAGGATCCTTTGGCTGATCGTAAGACCCAGGAGAGAATCAAAATGGTGAGGCAGGGCAGACAGGCGGTGGCTGAATATACCCAAGAATTCTGAGCCATTGCCAGGAAGCTGAACTGGCCAGAAGATATCCTCCTTAGCCATTTCAAAGACGGGCTAAACTACGACCTGTATGATGCTTGCCTGCCTCAAGGAGACCCACACCATCTCGATGACTGGTATGTCCTGGCAGAGGAAGTAGAAATAGACCTACTGAAGAGGCACTGCCAGGGGAAACCATGGGGCCGGCCAGCAACTGAACAAACACGCGAGAGGGGAAACCCACCATCCACAGCTAAAAAATCAACAGACTGTTTCAAATGCGGGAGAGAGGGTCACCGTGCCACAGAATGCCGCTCAAACCCCCCCAGCGCAAATCAGAGGCATCACCCCCCCAAGAAACTAGGGAAGCCCCAAGGCATCCCAAAAGAATCTTCCATGAAGGGGACAGAGACTGTAGAGTCCACAACCCCTGCAAAGAACTGGGATTGGATTCCGGCCTACACCGCAGGGGCGGTGGATACCTCAGAAGACACCTCAGAGGGAGAACCATTGGTAAGTGGATCCATTCCACCCATTCTTAAGACAGTGACTATATTAGCTTCCTCTATGCCTGAAGCCGTCAAAATAAAAGCCCTAATAGACTCTGGTTGCATCCGCTGCCTCATCAGCCTGATGCTGGTGGGGAGATTCGGCATCCCAATGAGGAGACTAAAACAGCTGATCTCTTTTAGCCAACTAGATGAGTCAATAGCGGGGAGGGCAGCTACCCTAGCCACTTTACCAATTCACCTATCCCTGGGGTCTCATGAGGAAGACATAACGTTTGTAGCGGCCCCAGGCATGGAATGCCCAATGATTTTAGGACTGGAATGGCTGAAGAAATGGAACCCCGGGATAAATTGGAGGACAGAAGAACTCAACTTCCCAGAGGGGGAACTTAGAAATTTAAAACCCAAAAGTACCCCCTCAACCCAAAGAGAGGAGTCAGCATTGGTGGGGGAAGAGAAGAGGTTACCAGAGATACCGGAGGAATACAGGGACCTTGCTGACGTTTTCAGTGAGGAACGGGCAGATGAGCTTCCCCCCCACTGCCCCACAGACTGTGCTATAGAATTCAAACCCGGGGCAAAGCTCCCAAAGCCCAGGATGTATGCCATGAGCCCAAAGGAAATGGCAGAGATGGAAAGATTCATAAAGAAAAACTTAGAAAGAGGTTTTATTGAGCCTTCCAAACCCAACGTGGCCGCCCCGGTCCTGCTCAGGGAGAGGAAGGACGGCTCTTTTCGCTGTTGTAGATTACAGAAATTTGAACACAATTAGTGAATGTAATCTGTATCCACTACCCCTAATGAAGGATATGCTATCCCACCTATCGAAAGGAAGGATTTTCACTAAACTAGACCTGAGGGAAGCATATTACCGCATTAGGATTAAGGAAAGAGATGAATGGAAGACTGCATTCAACTGCCCATTGGGTTGCTACCAGTTCAAAGTACTGCCATTTGGACTGCAAGGGGCCCCCGCAGTCTTTATGCAATTAATTAATGACGTGCTAAGACAGCACCTATATAAGGGGGTCCTGGCTTACCTAGATGACATTCTGATATTCACTGAGACCAAAGAGGAACATATCAACCTAGTCAGAGCAGTCCTGAAAAAGTTGTGGGCCGCCCACCTATACGCTAAATTATTGAAGTGTGAGTTCCACCAGGAAAGAATAGACTATCTGGGATATCGCATATCCCCAGAGGGCATCGAAATGGACCCTGAAAAAGTCAGGGCAGTATTAGAATGGGCACTCCCCCCCCCCGCACACGGAAGCAATTGCAAAGCTTCCTGGGATTTGCAAATTTGTACCAATTCATCCCTTCATTTGGCCAAATAGCCCTGCCCCTCACAAACTTATTGAAAATGAAGGGGGGTCCCCCGTGAAACCCAGCCAGCCTATGAAGTGGACCATGGAATGTCAAGCAGCATTTGAAAGGCTAAAGAGACTTTTTTGTGCTGAACCTGTCCTGAGACACCCAGATCCCGATAAACCTTTTGTAATACAGGCAGATGCTAGCGATGTAGCGGTGGGAGCCATATTATTACAGGAAAATGATGAGGGGGCATTGGAACCATGTGCATATACATCCAGAAAACTCACGGAAACAGAACAACATTGGCCCATATGGGAAAAGGAGGCTTATTCTATAAGATGGGCATTAATTACATGGCGCCAGTTCCTAGAAGGAAATAAAATCCCCTTCCAGGTCTGGACAGATCACAAAAACTTGGAAGCATTAAAAACACCCAGGAAACTCACTCCTAAACAAGCCCACTAGTCCCAACATTTTCACCGATTCAATTTCACTCTCAAACACTTGCCAGGGGGGAAGAATTTCCTGGCAGATGCATTATCTCGCATGCCCCAATATAACAGCACACAGGACACTGACTGTAAACCACTTGTGCCTGAACAACACCTGGCAGCACCAGTAACCACCAGGGCTCAAATAAAAATGAAACCGAAGGTGGATAGCCAAAGTGGAATAGAATTCCGGAAGTCTTTGGAAAGTGATGAATGGTTCCAGAAAAATAGACATGTGTGCACAATTAAAGATGGACTACCCTGGGTGGGTGAGAAGTTATACATACCTGCCAACCAAAGGATCAATTTCATGCAACTGTGCCATGATACAAAATCAGCAGGGCATTTTGGGTTTGTAAAAACCTTACACTTAACTAAAAGGCAATTTTGGTGGCCATCCATGAAAAAGGACATAGAAAGTTATGTGGGCAGCTGTCAGATTTGTGCGATGGGCAAGAGGCTGCAAGGGAAATCGCCAGGACTGTTACAACTGGTGGAGAACCCCTCAGCCCCATGGAAAGAAATAGCCATGGATTTTATACTGGAATTACCAGAAAGCAACAGAAACACCGTAGTCTGGACTGTCACAGATCTGTTCTCTAAGCAAGTACATTTCATACCTTGCCAAAAAATCCCAACTGCAAAAACATTAGCAAAACTTTTCATACAGCATATTTACAGATTGCATGGGGCACCACAACACATCATATCTGATAGAGGGGTGCAATTTACGTCGGCATTTTGGAAAGAATTTTTATCCCTTTTAGAAACCACCCAAGGACTGACATCTAGTCATCACCCTCAGTCGAACGGTCAATGTGAAAAGGCTAACTCAGTGCTTGAGCAATATTTAAGATGCTTTATTAATTTCCAGCAAAAAAACTGGACGGATCTACTACCTTTTGCAGAAGTGGCATATAATAATGCAGTCCACTCCAGCACAGGGTACACTCCTTTTCAAGTAGCTACCGGTCAAAGTTTCAACCCCATGCCAGAACTAACCCCAACCGAGCCGATAATTCCCAAACTGAACAAGTGGATTGCTCAATTGCAAAACATCTGGCCAATCGTTAGGAAAGCTTTAGATGAAGCTAGACAGGCATACAAGACACAGGCTGACAAAAAAAAGAGTAGATCCCATACCATTCAGGGTGGGAGAGATGGTATATTTATCCACAAAATACCTTAAATCACTACAACCCTGTAAAAAACTCGGACCAAAATATATTGGTCCTTTTCCAATTAAAAGAATCATAAACCCAGTAACAGTTGAATTAGGACTACCCAAAAATCTTAGACAAATACACCCAATTTTTCACTGCAGTCTACTAAAGAGAGAACAACAGTCACCCCTGCGAACTAAAACCCCACCACCACCACCTCCTATTATGGTGGAAGGAGAACAACCTTTTGAGGTGAAGGAAATCCTAGATTCTAGGAAACACCATGGAACAATTCAGTATCTAGTGGCTTGGAAACACCTCCCCTCTTCAGAAAATGAGTGGGTCAATAAGCACCACATTAAAGCACCAAGGTTGCTTAAGAGGTTTCATACAGAATATCCAAGCAAACCGGGCTAACATTTATATTTTATTTCCTCTACAGATGGACCTGTCTTTTTTCTAAGGGGAGCAGATTGTCAGAATCCATTTATATCCCATTCATAAAACTCTATCTGTATGTTTTTAAAATCTTGTCCCTCCCCCTGGATTCTGCCATTTCTCCAAGGAGGAGAAGTTGTTGTTGTTAGTTGCGAAGTCGTGTCCAACCCATCGCGACCCAATGGACAATGTTCCTCCAGGCCTTCCTGTCCTCTACCATCTTCTGGAGTCCATTTAAGCTCACGCCTACTGCTTCAGTGACTCCATCCAGCCACCTCATTCTCTGTCGTCCCCTTCTTCTATTGCCCTCAACCTTTCCCAGCATTAGGCTCTTCTCCAGTGAGTCCTTCCTTCTCATTAGGTGGCCAAAGTATTTGAGTTTTAGCTTCAGGATCTGGCCTTCTAAAGAGCAGTCAGGATTGATCTCCTCTAGGACTGACCGGTTTGATCGCCTTGCAGTCCAAGGGACTCGCAGGAGTCTTCTCCAGCACCAGAGTTCAAAGGCTTCAATTCTTTGGCACTCAGCCTTTCTTATGGTCCAGCTTTCACTGCCATACATTGCAACTGGGAAGACCATAGCCTTGGCTATACGGATTTTTGTTGACAGGGTGATGTCTCTGCTTTTTAGTGTACTGTCTAGATTTGCCATGGCTTTCCTCCCCAGGAGCAGGCATCTTTTAATTTCTTGGCTACAGTCCCCATATGCAGTAATCTTGGAGCCCAGGAAAATAAAATCTTTCACTACCTCCATTTCTTCCCCATCTATTTGCCAGGAATTGAGAGGGCCAGATGCCATGATCTTGGTTTTCTTAATGTTTAGTTTCAACCCAAGTTTTGCACTCTCCTTCTTCACTCGGAACAAGAGGCTCTTTAGTTCCTCTCCACTTTCTGCCATTAGAGTGGTATCATCTGCATATCTTAGGTTAGAAACAGCCGGGGGGGGGGGGGGGGAGATGGTGTCCAAAGAAAGGGATAAAAGGAAAGCTTTTATCTCGCTCTCTCATTCACTCACACGTTCCTCGCAAAAACTTATCTTGCTCTCATTCACTCACATTTTGCTCTAAAAAGCCTCTTTCACACTCTCATTCACTCACACTTTGCTCAAAAATGCTTCTCTCTCACTCTCATTCACTCACCAACTCGAAAGGCCAGCCACGGTGCCTCAATTGACTTCCATGGGGACGCTTGGCAATGAAGGGGCTGATTAAAACTGCTCCCGCTAGTGCTGCTACTGCTAACTTTTTCACTTGCTGCTTGGTTCCAGTGAAACTGGAGAATCCCCAGATGCCACTGCTGGGGGTGGAGGAGGCTGCCCAGGTTTGGCCGTAGCAGAAGCCAATGACAGTAGCAGTGGAGGCGGTGGCGAGAGAGACGCTGGAGTTCTGCCACATCTCTGTTAGCCTCCACTTCCCTCGCAGAAACAAATCCCCGTGCCTGCCCCCATGGCAGCAGTGAGCCCCAAGGACTGGGCAATTGCTCCACTGGCGGCAGCTGCTGTTAGGACAGCCTAGTGCACTCGCAGAGATGCTGGAGCATCTTTGGCGGCAGGAGTAGCAACGCCTGCCTGCCGGGCGGAAGAAACAGGAAGGTTGGCGGCGGCGGCAGCAGCTGCTGTTGAGGCAGCTTAGTGCCCTTGCAGAGATCCTGGAGGTGCTCCAGGCCCGGCGGAGCTTCTGCGCTGGTGGAGTGATGCACTGGCAGCTCCTGCCCCTCCAAGTATCAGGTGGTGCTGCCCAGACACACCGCTGTTCCTGTTGCCAAAGACGTGGAGTGCGGCGGCTCTGCCAAGCCTGGAGCACCTCCAGGATCTCTGCAAGGGCACTAAGCTGCCTCAACAGCAGCCGCCACCGCCAACCTTCCTGTTTCTTCCGTCTGGCAAGCAGGCATTGCTACCCCTCCGCCAAAGCCGCAGAGGGGCTGCAACTTCCCCGGGCGAGGCAGCAGCGGTGTGTTTGGAGGAGGGGAGTCCAAGGAAGTTGCAGCAGATGGAAAAAGGGCCAGACGACCCTGCCGCGAAAGAGTGGAGTGGAAAGAGAGTTGGGTGTGATGGCAGCGGTGTGTTTGGAGGAGGGGAGCCCAAGGAAGTAGCAGCAGATGGGAAAAGGGCCGGACAGCCCTGCCGTGAAAGAGTGGGGTGGGGAAAGAGTCGGGCGAGATGGCAGCGGTGTGTTAAGAGGAGGGGAGCCCAAGGAAGTTGCAGCAGATGGGAAAAGGGCCGGATGGCCCTGCTGCAAAAGAGTGGGGTGGAAAGAGAGTTGGACGAGACAGCAGCTTCCCCTCCCCTTGGAAAAGACTGCTCCAAGGGAGCGGAGGAGGAGGCCGACAGGGAGAAGGAGCTGCTGCCTCAAATCTTCCAAGGCTGCTGCTCAGACTTGCCTATCTCAGCTTGCGGTGGGATTTGGGGTTTTTTGTGGGATTTTTGCATGCAGTTTACTTGGGGGGGGAGGAGGAGGAAGAGGAAGCGTGGAGCAGCGAGGGGAATAGGGCAGAGAAAGAGAGAACGAAAGGCAGACGAGGAGGGCTCCTCCCTCTCTCTCAAAGGCAAGCTGCCCTACTCTCCATCGTGCGCCCCCTCTCCCAAAGAGTTTGGCTGGCAGTTTGTCAATTGCTGCTCTTCCTCCTCCTCCTCCTCTTCCTCCTCCTCCTCCCCCTCCCCATTCCAGCTTGAGCACAGAGTTTGTGCCAGAAGAAGAAGAAATGGGGTGCTTTCTCTCCCCCCCCCCCCCCGCTGTTTCTCTTCCTCTCTTCCTTCTCCCATCACTTTCAACCCCACTCTTTCGCAGCAGGGCTGTTCAGCAGTTTTCCATCTGCTGCGCCTTCCTCAGGCTCTCCTCCTCCACTGTTTCGCCCAGTGAGGTCAGGACAGAGTTGGGCGAGATGGCAGCGGTGTGTTTGGAGGAAGGGAGCCCAAGGAAGTTGCAGCAGATGGAAAAAGGGCCGGACGGCCCTGCCACAAAAGAGTGGGGTGGGGAGAGAGTCGGGCGAGACGGCAGCGATGTGTTCAGAGGAGGGGAGCCCAAGGAAGTTGCAGCAGATGGAAA
>JAKJMR010018179.1:55765-71007 GCA_024449315.1 Daboia siamensis | reverse complement strand
AGGGGAGCCCAAGGAAGTTGCAGCAGATGGAAAAAGGGCCAGACAGCCCTGCCGTGAAAGAGTGGGGTGGAAAGAGAGTCGGGCGAGATGGCAGTGGTGTGTTCAGAGAAGGGGAGCCTGCAGAAGGTGCAGCAGACAGAAAAACGGTCGAACGGCCCTGCTGCGAAAGAGTGGGGTGCGGAGAGAGTCGGGCGAGACGGCAGCGGTGTTTTCGGAGGAGGGGAGCCTGAGGAAGGCAGAGCAGATGGAAAATGGGCCCACTCACCTTTCCAGCAGTCCTCCAGTCTCTTCCTCCGCTGCCGCCATGTGGAGTCCGAAGAAGAAAAAAGTTCAACCAATCAATTCAAACTTCGTGAGTTTTTTTTTGTGAGAAGTTTGAATTGATTGGTTGAACTTTTTTAGTCCCACTTTTTTTTGGGGGGGGACTGTACATGGTGGAGGAGGACTGGGAGCCGCAGGAGACGGCTGAAAGAGCTCCGGAGCCGCAGGTTGCCGACCCGTGGTATAATCTTTTGCATACATTAATATGGTAAGATGTTCATTTACCCCACATTAGGTCAATGTTTACCATAGCAATATCCTATCAACTCTATCAAATGCTTTCTCTTGGTCTACAAATGCAACAAAGAGATACTTATTGTATTCCATATTCTTTTCTATTAGTTGTTTAAGTGCAAAAATTGCATCTGTGCAGCTTCTGTTTCTTCTAAAACCTATCTGCTCTTCTGCCAGTTGTAGTTCTGTAACTGGTCTTAATTTTGTTTCTATTATCTTCTATTATCTTTTCCCTACATGGCTGAAGACTGAGATGCCTTGACATTGTATGCATTCTTGTTTGCTCCCTTTGTTTTTCCACAGTGGTGGTATTATTGCTTGTTGCCAATCAGTAGGTGCAGTTAGTCCATGCTGCATTAAAGGTCCTATGTAGCTGTCTGATGCCGCTTTCCCCCAATGCTTGAATTATTTCTGTTGGTAGCCCATCTATTCCTGGTGCTTTGTATTTGGGTGACGTTTAAACAACTTCCTCAATTAGTATTTCCGACTCTAGTGCTGCTGTTTTGTGGTCTTGTGTTGCTTCTTTGTGAAACTCTCCTAAGGGATTGAGCTCTTCAAAGTATTCTCACCACCTTTCTATTACATCTAATAGTTCTATTAGTGGCCTTCCGTTCTTGTCATTATCTCTGAGGTGTTATAATTCTTCTCTCTTTTCCATATACTTTTGACTACTTTGAAAAACATTTTGCAGGCTGTTCTTTTATTATGCTGACTCTTAAACTGCTTAGAAAGGGCTGTAAAACACTATGGAGCAGTATATATGTCTAAGTGCTATTGCTATGATCAGTCAATGTTTGACTTTTTGTACTAATTTGTTTTTAATTTATATAGCTTTTATCTTTTACGATTGTAAGCTGCCCAGAGTTACCTTGAGGTAAGATGGGCAGCCAATAAATTTTACAAATTATTTACTTTATTTATCTGCTAATGATTTCTTGAAGCACTCTGAGGATTTTTATTTTGCCTTCTAGATTATTGTCAGGTCTCTCCCAGCTTGGGCATTCAACTCCATTTGTAGAGAAAGCTATACTTTTAATGAAGCCAAGTGATTACAGCAGGGGTGTCAAACTGCCAGCCCACGGGCTGGTTGCATCATGTGGAGGCTGCGCCCACCCCAGCTCCAGCAATGCGAAAAAGTTGTGATACATCACGACATGTCACCTGAGCTTGACACCCGTGGATTACAGCATAGCAAAGCAAGATCTGATGATTTCCCACATAAACCTGGTAATTTTCCTTTCTTCCATGCCCTCCCCCCTTGGTCATCTTGGTGGTGTCCAATATGGTTCAAATTAGGTGTTTTGGTAACAGTTCCACATGTTGGCTCCTCTTTTGTGGGCATTCACATTCTGTTCCCAGGCTGGTGGCCTTGGATCTCTCAACCATTGTCTCTGGTTGGCCCCTCTGGTTCCTGTCATCCCCCTCCCTATATCTGTGCTGTTCTGCTCACTCACACACACACGTAACTGTGGTTTAGTGCAGGGCTTTTCAACCGGTGGTACGCGTACCACCGGTGGTACGCGAGCACATGGCTGGTGGCACGCGGCGTTGCCTTCCTGCCCCCCTGCTGCCCCCCCATGCTCTTTACCAGCTCACTTGCTGCCAGAAAACATGCTGCTTGCCAGCAGCCTGCAGGCGAAGAGCGCAGGCGCAGAGTGAGGCCCCGCCCTCCCCTTGGATTCATTGTTAGCAACCTTCCCCCAAAAGCAAGCCTGAAGGGGACAGAGACAGCCTCAGCAGGTAGGTTGTCCATTTTCTTTTCCTCCTCCCTCTCCTCTTCCCGATGTTCTTTATGGAGGGGAAAGCAAAGGGGCAATGAGTCCCCAGGACTCATCCCGCAGCAGCAGGTGGGAATCAAGGCGCACATTTTTTTTTTGATCCACGCCAAGTTAGGCGAAGCCATCAGAATGTGGAGGGAAAAATGCGCCCACCTGACTCCCTCCCCCCCACACTGTTGGTGACTCTGTACAGCTGGCCCCGATGGCGGAGGTTGGGGCTGGGGGTACAGAGTCATCAGCTGATCAGAAACGTGGATGCCCTCTGCTGCGCATCCCAAATCTTTCCTTGCAGCAAGGCAAGCATTTGGGACGAGGAATTCAAGTTTCAGTGTTTCTGAGCATGTGCTCATCTTGCATTCCTGATAGTCTGTGTTTTTGTTTCAGTTTGCTTTCTGTGTATTGCTCAGCAGTGCTCAGAAACGCGGATTCCCCCTGCTGCGCATCCCAAATCTTTCCTTGCAGCAAGGTAAGCATTTGGGACGAGGAACTCGAGATTCAGTGTTTCTGAGCATGTGCTGATCTTGCATTCCTGATAGTCTCTGTGTTTTTGTTTCAGTTTGCTTTCTGTGTGTTGCTCAGCGCTGCTCAGATTCCCTGTGCTGTGTGTCCCAATTCTTTCCTTTTAGTAAGTATTTACTGGCCTCACTTAGCAACCTCAAGCTTCCAGAGTAGGGGGGGAGGGAGGGAAGGGGAGATGGGATGGAAGGAAGGGAAGGGAGGGGAAGGGCTTTGACATTACAGATGTTCTTCTTGGAGGGGAGGTCTCCAGGTGGACAGAGCAAGGCAGAAGGGAGACTTCTGGAGACTTCATCTTTGCAGCAAACTCCTCTGCCATTATACACATCTGATAATGGAGAGAAAAGTGGACTTTCTAAGGATGTTTTCCATTAGAATTCCCTTTCTAGTGAGATCTACCCTGACATCTTCACTACATGCATTGTCTCTCTTGTTTGAATCTGCTTAATTGTAATTTCCTTGATTAGCTACAGTTTTCAAGCAGTTATAATCTCTTTCAATCTTGATCTATTTGATTTCTCCAGAGTTTCTTATTTCTTCCTGTCAGTTGTAATATGTTACACATCAAGATCCTTCCCCCCCCAAATTTTAATTACTTTACTTTTCATAGCAAATTTTTGCTAGTTTGAATCAAAGCATAGCACTCTCTGAGCTTTGTTGCAAAGAAACAAAAAACCTTTAAGATCACTCCTCCCTATACTAACAGGGCAACCCACTACAAGAATGTAAATTAACAGCAAACCCCATTCCCTACTAGCACTGCTGATGATTCATAATTGGGGTAATGAAAATCTGCAAGAAAACAACCAAGTTCAGACAGCACCAAGGACCCCTCATGTCAACCCTTAGCTAGAAATACTCTCCTTGATCAGTTGAATCAAAGTGTTATTCTTTTCAATATTTCTCAACTTACTGCACCCTTCTGGGTTGCATTATCATTATCATCATCTTAACTTTATTGCAGTCATTAACCAGAACAAACAAATTGGCATTCAAATACTCAGAATATCCAAAACTAAAGTGAGAAATTCAGGATAGTTAAAAAAGTACTTTCAGACAAACATTTTGGCTAAAAAACAATATCAAATCATACAGCAAGATGAAATTCAAGTATGCAATCTGGATAATATGAACTTTGAATAGCACTGTAAAATATGAATATATGCACAAATAGATATGCATATTCATATACATTCTCTCTCTCCCTTTCTCACATACACATATACACACACATACACGTAGCCCACTTATCCTGGGGCTTCACTTAGCAAGCAGCATATTTGCTCTTCAGAGTATAAACAGTAGCACGCCTATTGAAAACTTTGGTTTCCATCCTGCCCACTCACAATAGTAACAACTTTTGGGGTGTCTTTTGTGGTGAGTTGTAGTTCTTACACAAAGGCTGAGATTTCTTGCACCAGAATCTTGGCATGAAGTTTTTGCAACTGTTCCTGTATCAAAAGATTTAGTCATTCCTTTATATTGGACTTAACACTGCTCATCTTAATTATTACAGTAGCAGAGAAAGAGAAAGAGTGTGAGAGAGGAAGAACAGCATACCAGCCACCTGACCATCAAGGTAGTGCATATTAATATGGAGAAATCAGTGCAAAAGGAAAGTGATTCAGTAATGGAACCACCACCGAAGAAATCAAAACTGGCACCAATTTGAAAATACAGTGAAGATTATTTGAAGTTTGGATTTCATTTTCTGGAAGAGAATGATCAGCAGCTTCCTGTTTGTGTTATCTGCAATGAAGTATTATCCAAGCATTCCATGAAGCCTTCTTTGCTCCAGAGACATTTTACAACAAAACATAAAAAGCACACTGAAAAGCCAGTAGCATTTTTTGTGAAGAAGAGAGATGAATATATAAAACGCCGTGCTGCTTTCGTGAAGGCCACTACCATCTCCAAAAAATGTCAGGAAGTATCTTACCAATTGTCCTTGATAGCAACTAAACGAAATAAGCCTCACACAATTGTAGAAGAAGTCGTGATTCCCTCTGCCATTGCTATTTCCTCAATTTTCTTTGATGGAAAAATGATTGCTGCTATTCGTCGTATTCCATGTTCTGATAACACCGTCCAAAGACGAATACAAGATATGGCCAAAGTTGTTATTCAACAAGTGGTGGAAAAAAATCACAGCAGGAGAAAAAATTACATTACAATTGGATGAAAGCACTGACATCCCTGGTGAGGCACAATTAGTTGTCTTTGTGCGTGTTCCTGATTCGGATGATATACAGGTGAAACTCGAAAAATTAGAATATCATGCAAAAATGCAACTTAAAAGGGGAAACTAATATATGAGATAGACTCAGTACATGAAAAAGCAAGATAGTTCAAGCTGTGATTTGTCATAATTGTGATGATTATGGCTTACAGCTCATGAAAACCCCAAATCCACAATCTCAGAAAATTAGAATATTGTGAAAAGGTGCAATATTCTAGGCTCAAAGTGTCCCACTCTAATCAGCTAATTAAGCCATAACACCTGCAAAGGGTTCCTGAGCCTTTAAATGGTCTCTCAGTCTGGTTCAGTAGGAATCACAATCATGGGGAAGACTGCTGACCTGACAGTTGTGCAGAAAACCATCATTGACACCCTCCATAAGGAAGGAAAGCCTCAAAAGGTAATTGCAAAAGAAGTTGGCTGTTCCCCAAGTGCTGTATCAAAGCACATTAATAGAAAGTTATGGGGAAGGGAAAAGTGTGGAAGAAAAAGGTGCACAAGCAGCAGGGATGACCGCAGCCTGGAGAGGATTGTCAGGAAAAGGCCATTAAAAGTGTTGGGGACTTTCACAAGGAGTGTACTGAGGCTGGAGTCAGTGCATCAAGAGCCACCACACACAGACGGATCCTGGACATGGGCTTCAAATGTCGTATTCCTTTTGTCAAGCCGCTCCTGAACAACAAACAACGTCAGAAGCGTCTTACCTGGGCTAAAGAAAAACAGACCTAGTCTGTTGCTCAGTCGTCCAAAGTCCTCTTTTCTGATGAGAGTAACTTTTGCATTTCATTTGGAAACCAAGGACCCAGAGTCTGGAGGAAGAATGGAGAGGCACACACTGCAAGATGCTTGAAGTCCAGTGTGAAGTTTCCACAGTTTGTGTTGATTTGGGGAGCCATGTCATCTGCTGGTGTTGGTCCACTGTGCTTCATTAAGTCCAGGGTCAACGCAGCCGTCTACCAGGAGATTTGGGAGCACTTCATTCTTCCTTCCGCAGACGAGCTTTATGGGGATGCTGACTTCCTTTTCCAGCAGGACTTGGCACCTGCCCACACTGCCAAAAGCACCAAAACCTGGTTCAATGACCATGGGATTACTGTGCTTGATTGGCCAGCAAACTCGCCTGACCTGAACCCCATAGAGAATCTATGGGGCATTGCCAAGAGAAAGATGAGAGACATGAGACCGAACAATGAAGAAGAGCTGAAGGCCGCTATTGAAGCATCCTGGTCTTCCATAACACCACAGCAGTGCCACAGGCTGATAGCTTCCATGCCACGCTGCATTGAGGCAGTAATTGCTGCAAAAGGGGCCCAAACCAAGTACTGAGTACATATGCATGCTTATACTTTTCAGAGGTCCGATATTGTTCTATGTACACTCCTTGTTTTATTGATTGCATGTAATATTCTAATTTTCTGAGATTGTGGATTTGGGGTTTTCATGAGCTGTACGCCATAATCATCACAATTATGACAAATCACGGCTTGAACTATCTTGCTTTGCATGTAATGAGTCTATCTCATATATTAGTTTCCCCTTTTAAGTTGCATTACTGAAATAAATGAACTTTTGCATGATATTCTAATTTTTTGAGTTTCACCTGTATTATTTTGCTGTGCACTACCTGGCAGAACAACTGGGGAAGAAATATTCACAATAATTTATTTATTTATTTATTTATTTAATTTTATTTCTATACCGCCCTTCTCCCGAAGGACTCAGGGCGGTGTACAGGGCAAATACATACAAAAATACAAAAATTAAAAAGAAATTAAACTAGCCCAAACTAAAACCAATACAAACATTAAAACTACCCATCCCTCATCCCTCATCAGGCCAGTCCAGCTTGTACAAATAAAAATGTTTTCAGACCCCGACGGAAGGAGCGAAGGTCGGGCGCCATCCGGAGCTCAACCGGGAGCTGATTCCATAGCCCCGGGGCGCCCACAGAGAAGGATCTCCCCCTGGGGGCCACCAATCGACATTCTCTGATCGGTGGCACCCTGAGGAGACCCTCTCTGTGGGAGCGTACAGGGCGGAGGGAAGTCCAATTTTCTCACTGAATATGGAATATCATGGACTTGGTGTGTAGGAATTTGTTCTGATGGTGCAGCAGCTCTTACAGGAAGAGCTTCGGGAGTGATAGCATGAGCTAAGGCAAGAAAAAGCTCCAATGTTTCAAATCATTACATCTTGCATAGACATGCACTTGCTGCTAAACGGATGAACCCAGTGTTACATGAGACTATGGCGGATCCTGCAAAAATAATAAATTTCATCAAAAGCCGGCCATTGAATGGACATTTATTCCGGCAATTATGCAAGGATTTGGATTCTGAGCACATCACTCTTCTCTTTCATACAGAAGTACGTTGGTTGTCAAGAGGTGAAACATTATCAAGATTATTCGAGCTACGGAGACTTCCGGGTGGCAAGGCTCCGTTGATGGCGGCCGTTCCAGCCGTCAGCCCCGTTGTTTTCTGTTGGAGCCACTAAAACAGCGACGATCAGCTGTTTTGTGGCTCGGAAAACCTCTCCTTGGGAGAAGAGGGGAGGGTGAGCATTCAGGTGGGGGTAGAGCTCCCCTAGACCCCCAGAGTTTAAATTCTGGGGGTTGAAGGGTGAGAGCCCCCCCGAAGCCTGAATTTGCTCTGGACTCGGGGACTCCTCTGCTCCAAAGCTTTGGAGCGGAGCAGGATGCTGCAACCATCCCTGCAATCAACAATTAACTTTGGATTACTTTGATGCAGGCAGAGCTGGCAGGAGAATATTGAAACAGCAAGTATTTGAACTTTAACTCTGGTTTACTTTGAAAGAAAAAGTTGCAAGCGGTGTAGAAAGTGAAAGTGCGCAACGGAAATTAACTGGGTGTTAAGATGGCTTCTAAATCAACCAAAGCTTCTGTTCCTAGAAGTGCTGGTGCTTCACCAGTTCAGCATTCTTCATTACAGGCTTTGATGCCTCCGCCTGTGGCACCCGCACCCGCATTAACATTAAAAGACTTACAAGATGCATTAAAAATACAATCCCAGCAAATAGCTGAACTTATTGAGGAGAAGAATACTGAAATAAGAGCAGACATTTTAGCTGCATTTCAAGGGCTTGCAGTCTGTATTGAGCACCTGGATGATCGTGTGGAAGAGCTGAATCAAAATAATTTGAGATTGGATGCTAAAATGTTGGAAGCTGAAAACATGATGGAAAAGATTGATGATGATGTAGTTATGATACAATATAGAGATATGGAGTTTGCTTTGAGGATTAAAGGGTTGAAAGAGGATCCAAAGGAAAACTTGAAAGAGTTATTGGCACAAGCCCTCGAACCGATTCTGGAGCGTCAAGCAGAAGATATTATGGAAGATATAGACAAAATATTTCGTGTCAATTCTTGGATTGCCAGACAAAGAAAATTACCTAGAGATGTGGTGGTTTATTTTACAAAGAGATCAATTAGAAATGTGATTATCCAAGCCTTTTACAACAATAGATTTAAAGTTGCTGAGCAAGAAGTATTAATTCTGAAAGAATTTGCTTTTTTGGGAGATGAATTAAAGAAACGGCAGCTTCAGTTTAGATGGGAGATTCCAGTAGGCTTGGTGGTGAATTATGCTGGCACACGATATCATCTTAATACAGTGTTAAAGGCACGAGATTTTTATTCTAACATATTGAAGGCAGGTACTCCACCATCTCCAGAATTTAAAGGAAGGAAGGACAAAGGAGAGTGCCAGACTCAAGTGGCGAGTATACAAGAAGCTGTGCAGTCCCAGACATCATCAGAAGAGGTTAAAGAACAAAGGATGACACGGGCTGCAATTAGACGAATGAGACAATAACAAGAACAACAGAAAGCTACAATCATATCTCAAGAACTTACTTATAGTGAAGCAGTGGGAGGAGCGAAACCGAAGAAGCGGGTGCAGGTGGTTTTGCAAGATGCGCTCCGAAAGCTTCAGGTCGCAAAAGATGGCGACAAAGTTTCTAACCTGGAATGTTAATGGCTTAAATTCTCCGCACAAGAGAAAGAAAGTATTTCAGTATTTGAAACAATTTAAAAATGTTACTTGTTTACAGGAAACACACATTCGTGCAGCTGATCAAAAATATCTGATAAATTCTAGATTGGGTACACAGTTTAGTGCATCTGCTCCAGATAAGAAAAATGGAGTAGTTATTTACGTGAAGAATTTAACAGCTAATTTAATTGAAACAGATAAACAAGGAAGATATATTATAATTGAACTGTTAATAGAAGGCAAGAAAATACTTTTGGTTGGATTATATGCTCCTAATCAACAGCAAGGAGAATTTTATAAACTTTTACATAGTAAGATAATTCAATGGGATTATAAATCGTGTATTTTGATGGGAGACTGGAATGGTGTCCTGGACACACAGAAAGACAAAAAAGGTTTTTTCAAAAGTATACCAAATCATGCTAAATTGCCTAAATCCTTTTTTGAGATGAAAGATGACTTGGAATTGAGAGATGTTTGGAGAGAAAGAAATTTGGAAGAAAAAGATTTTACCTTTTTTTCCGATAGACATCAATCCTTTTCCAGGATTGATTTTGTATTAACTACTAATGATTTTTTTCCTAGGATTAAGAAGATTAAGATATGTACAAGAACTCTATCAGATCATAGTCCAGTATGGTTGGAACTGGAAAAAGAGAGTGGAGAGAGGAGGTCTTGGAGATTGAATGAAAATCTGTTTAGATATCAAGAAAACGTAGATGAATGTAAAAAACAGATGAAAGAATTTTTTAATATAAACATGCATAAGGGTACCTCTATTGAAATGGTTTGGGATGCAAGTAAAGCTTATATGAGAGGGGTGTTAATATATTTGAATAATAAACATAGGCGTAAATTGGAATATAAGCAAAAAGAGAGGAGGAAATTAAGAGGAAAGAGAAGGCTTTAATTTTGAATCCATCTGACAAGAGGATTAAAGAGGTAATTACTTTGTTAAGAGGTCAGTTTAATATGTTGATGGCAGATCAAGTGGCAACCAATTTACGGTATGTTAAACATAATACTTTTTGTAATGCTAATAAGCCGGGTAGGTGGTTAGCTTATTTGTTAAGGAAGAAACAAAGGTCACGTAATATAGATAGAATAGAATACTAGGGCAAAGAGGAGTTTCAGCAAAATCTTATTAAAAAGGCCTTTATTGAATTTTATTCCAAGTTATATGTTCGGGATAAGATTCAAGGTGTAGATATAGATAGATATTTACAAAAAGTGAATATCCCTGATCTTACACAAGAGCAAAGGGAAGGGATGAATCAACTGATAAATGCTGAAGAAATTATTTTAGCAATTAAAAAATTAAAGGTGGGAAAAGCACCAGGAACAGATGGCTTGACTGCCGTCTACTATAAAGATTTACAGTTAGAAATGGTAGAACCTTTAAAAGAATTATTTAGAACAATCCAATCCGGAGGAGAAGTGCCTCCATCGTGGAAAACAGCTTTCATATCGCTGATTCCGAAGGAAGATCAAGATCTTACCCAAACCAAAAATTATAGGCCAATATCGCTCTTAAATACTGATACTGATAATAATAATAACAAAATAATAATAATAATAATAAAATAATAATAATAATAATTTTATTTGTATACCGCCCTTCTCCCGAAGGACTCAGGGCGGTGAACAGGGCAATACATGTTAAAAGACAAGAATAGAAAAATTAAAAAAGATTAAACAAGATGCCCAAAAACTATAACAAGTTAAAATATATAAAAAAGCAATAAAACCCAAACCCATCCCCCATCAGGCCAGGCCGGCTTGTTCGAACAGGTAAGTCTTTACATCGCGCCGGAAGGAGCGAAGGTCGGGCACCATCCGGAGCTCAACCGGAAGATGGTTCCATAAATCCGGCGTGCCACAGAGAACGCCCTCCCCCTGGGGGCCACCAGTCGACATTCTTTGACCGGTGGCACCCTGAGGAGGCCCTCTCTGTGGGAACGCACTGGGCAGAGGGATGTTGATGCCGGCCGCAGGTGCTCCCTGAGGTATTCCGGACCCATGCCATGAAGGGCTTTGTGGGTCATTACCAGAACCTTGAATCTCACCCGGAAGACAACTGGGAGCCAATGCAGCTCGCGGAGCAGGGGTGTGACATGGGAGTATCGGGAAACTCCCAACACAACTCTCGCGGCTGCATTCTGTACCAGTTGGAGCCTCCGAGTGGTCCTCAAGGGCAGCCCCATGTAGAGAGCGTTGCAGAGGTCACGAGCGCATGAGTGACCGTACACAAGGCATCCCGGTCTAGATAGGGCCGCAACTGGCGCACCAGGCGAACCTGGGCGAAGGCCCCCCTAGTCACATTTACTATATGGTCTTCTAAAGAAAGCTGTGAATCTAGGAGGACTCCCAAGTTGCGAACCCTATCTATGGGGGATAATAACTCACCCCCCATAGAAAGAGATGGAATATTCTGAATATCTCGAGATGCCGGTACGCACAGCCACTCAGTCTTGTCAGGGTTGAGTCGAAGCCTGTTCCTCCCCATCCAGACCCGAACCGCTTCCAGGCAACGGGACATCACGTCGAGGGCATCACTGGGGTGGTTTGGGGTCGAAATGAAAAGCTGGGTATCATCAGCATACTGATGATACCCAACTCCAAAACCACGAATGATCTCACCCAGCGGCTTCATATAGATGTTGAACAGGAGAGGCGAGAGGACCGACCCCTGAGGAACTCCACAAGCGAGAGGCCTCAAGGTCGACCTCTGTCCCCCTGCCAACACCGACTGCGAGCGTCCCAGGAGATAGGAGAACCACTGAAGAACCGTGCCTCCCACTCCCAATCCCCTGAGACGCCGCAGCAGGATACCATGGTCGATGGTATCGAAAGCCGCTGAGAGGTCTAATAGGACTAGGACAGAGGAATATCCCCTGTCCCGAGCCCTCCAGAGATCATTCACCAGAGCGACCAATGCCGTCTCCGTGCTGTACCCGGGCCTGAAGCCCGATTGGTACGGGTCTAGATAATCCGCTTCATCCAGAACCAGAGGGAGCTGATGCGCCACCACGCTCTAAACAACCTTTGCAAGAAAGCGAAGGTTGGAGACGGGACGAAAGTTATTTAACACAGCTGGGTCCAAGGCAGGCTTCTTGAGGAGAGGTCTCACCACTGCCTCCTTCAAGACGGCGGGGAAACTAGCCCCACTCAAAGATGCAGATATAACCGCCTGGAACCAGCCTCGTGTCCCCTCCCGGGCTGCATAAACCAGCCAGGAAGGGCACGGGTCCAATAAACACGTGGTGGAGCTCAGCCTCCCCATAATCCTGTCCACTTCCTCCGGAGTCACAGGATCGAACTCCTCCCAGATAACATTGACAAGACCACCCATGTCCTGATCGTCAGACTCTGCCCAGTCAGAGTCCAAACCGGTCTGAATCCGAGCGATTTTGTCCGACAGATGTTGACTAAACTCCTCGGCACGTCCCTGCAAGGGTTCCTCCCTCACCTCCTGATTAAGGAGGGAGCGGGTCACCCTAAACAGGGCGGCCGGGTGATTATCTGCGGACGCGATAAGGGTAGCAAAGTGATTAGACCTCGCCACCCTTATTGCCGCGAGATATTGACGAAAAGTTTAGCAAATAGATTAATGAAGGTAATGCAGCAAAAGATTTATAGTGGTCAAACAGGATTTATAAGTGGTAGACAAATGAAGAATAATGTGAGACATATTGTAGATTTATTGGAATTTTTGGAAAGAAATAACCAGGTCTCTGCAGTGCTGATTTTTTTGGATGCTGAAAAGGCCTTTGATCAATTGGACTGGCAATTTTTATTTAAGGTAATGGAGAAAATGGAGTTTGGGGATAATATTTTACAATCTATTAGGGCAATATATCAGAAGCAAACAGCTCAAATAATAATCAATGGTAGTTTGACAGAAGCATGTAATATTGAAAAGGGTACAAGACAGGGGTGCCCGTTGTCACCTTTGTTGTTTTAACATTGGAAATATTATTAAGATACGAGACTCAAATAAAATTAAGGGAATTAAAATAAGTAATCAAGATTATAGATTGAGAGCGTTTGCGGATGACTTGGTTATTACATTAAGTCAACCGACTTACTCAGTTGTAGATTTGATGGAGATAATATTGTTATATGGAAAAGTTTCTAGATTTAAGATAAATACGCAAAAAACTAAAATTCTGTCTAAAAATATGACTACAGAACAAAAGGTTGTTTTAGAAGAGCTAACTGGATTTGAAATAGTTAAAAAGATTAAATATTTGGGGGTATATCTTTCAGTTTCAAATGCAAAATTATATAAAAATAATTATGAATTGTTATGGTCAAAAATACAAAAAGAGTTAGATAGTTGGAAAAAATTACAATTATCTTTATTGGGAAGAATTGCAGCAGTAAAAATGAATGTTTTGCCAAATTTTTTATTTTTGTTTCAAATGATACCTATACTTAAAAAAGATTCAAACTTGGAGGAATGGCAGAAAGGTATTAATAAATTTGTTTGGGCAGGGAAAAGACCAAGAATTAAATTTAAGATAATGCAAGATGTACGTGAAAGAGGTGGTCTTAAAATGCCCAATTTTAAATTATATTATGAGGCTACTGCTTTATCATCAATTAGTGATTGGTTTAATTTAACACAAGGGAGATTATTGAATATTGAGGGTTATGATTTGTTATTTGGTTGCCATGCATATTTATTGTATGACAAGAAGGTGGATAATGTTTTTAAGATACATATATTAAGGTATGCTCTGTTGCGAGTTTGGAAAAAATATCGACACAAGTTAAATTATAAAATAGCAATTTGGGCAATACCTAAACATGCAATAATAAATATAAATGTGGGATTTAAACATGAAGTGATTACATATAAAGAAATTCTTAGGATGGAAAGGAATGTATGGCAATTAAAGCCATATAATATTTTAAAAGAAAGGAAAATAGTACAAACTTGGTTCCAGTATGGGCAGTTACAAGCTAGATGGAAAAAAGATCAGAAAGTTGGTATTTCAATAACTGATGGAAATTTGGTAAAACAAATTAGAGATCAAGGTCAAGCACATATAAGAATGATATATAATGCACTGATAGAAATAGACTCAGAAACGGAACTGGTTAAAGATTGTATGATAAAGTGGGCCCAGAATTTTCAGGAGGTTATTACAATGGATACTTGGGAAAAGATATAGGTCAGAAATGTAAAATTTACTCAGGCTCAAAATTTAAGAGAGAATTTTTATAAAATGTTTTATAGATGGCATTTAGATCCTAAAAAATTAGCAAGTATGTATCCGAACTGCCAGCCTAAATGTTGGAGGTGTGGTTGTGAGGATGCAATGTATTATCATATATGGTGGACTTGTAAAAAAGTCAAAGCTTTTTGGATTAAAATTTGGTGGAACATGCAAAAGATATTTAAGAAAAAGATAAGGTTTTCTCCACAGTTATTTCTGTTGGGTATCATTACAGATTGTACTGTCATAGATACTAAATTGATGTTGAATTGAATTACGGCAGCAAGACCTTTAGTAGCGCAATACTGGAAGAAGGAGGAACTGCCTACTATAGAAGAGTGGACTTTGAAAGTTTCAAACCTGGCGGAAATGGCAAAGATTTCAGCATATTTGAAAGAACAATCACAACAGAGATACATTGTGGAAAGGAGAAGATGGATCGAATATATTCAGAATAAATATGGGACTAAAAAGTTTCATTTAGCATTTGAATAAGTATTAGTTTTATATTTATTTATTTTATTTTATTGGATTTATATACCGCCCTTTCCCGAAGGACTCAGGGCAGTTTACAGGGTATTTAAAACAAGGAATACAAAAGTTAAAAACAATTAAAAAAGATTAAATCAATCCTTGAAAAAAATAAAAGCCCCAATTAAAATTAAAATTCTCAGCCTGGGCCAGAGAGCTTGAAGAGCCAGGTCTTCAGGTCCCGGCGAAATAATATGATGTATTATTAGTTATTCATTATTTGTTAGTAATTTACTGTAGTTATGTTTAAGGGGAGTTAAAGTGCGATAGAATTTAATGTGTTTTTTTTAGTTAGTGAGCATATTGTAGCTTAAGTTTGTAAGTTTATACCCTGTATTCAGCTCTGGGAAGTCGGGGGGGGGGGGGGGGGGGGGGGGGGGGG
>JAKJMR010018179.1:44177-55665 GCA_024449315.1 Daboia siamensis | reverse complement strand
AGGGGGGAGGGAGGGAGTTTATGTTTTTAAAAATGTATCTTATAAAACTTTTCAATAAAAAAAAAGATTATTCGAGCTACGAGATGAAACACACCTGTTCCTGACAAATGTTTCATCACCCCTAGCAGAAAAGTTTGAACATGTCTTTTGGGTATCCTGCCTTGCCTATTTGGCTGATATATTTAAAAAGCTAAATGAACTTAATTGATCGCTGCAGGGCCACGGTCATAATGTGTTTGTTATGGAAGACAAAGTTTGTGCCTTCACCAAAAAAATCTCCCTGTGGATAGGACAAGTAGAAAAAAAAGAATACCTTCACCCTAAAGTACATACTGGGAGGAAAAAAACTTGTTAGCTGATGCTCTATCCAGACTGCCCCAGTACAAAAGCCAGCATGAAGAGGTTAATGAGGCAATTATCTCCAATCCACAAACTGCTTCTCAATTTACACCGCATAGAGTCCCACCTTCAAGAGCCCCTAATCCCAATGACCCTGGGGCAAAGAAAATAAAACAAGAGCTTCTCACTGACCAATGGTTCAAGGACAATCAAACCTCCCTAACATGCAGGGATGGTTTGGCTTACAAAAGGGGAGAAATATATATGCCAGAGACCCTCCGCCTTAACGTGCTTTGACATGGCCATGATGTAAAACAGGCTGGGCACTTTGGATATTTAAAAACACTATCCCTCATCCGCTGTCAATTCTGGTGGCCGGGAGTGAAACAGGATGTGGAAAACTATGTCCAGAGGTGTGCTGTATGTGCCACCATGAAAAGAATTCCAGGAAAACACCCTGGGTTATTGCAACCAGTGGCAGACCCTTCCCAACTATGGGAAGAAATTGCTATGGATTTTATAGTAGATCTACCTGAAAGTAAAGGAAATACAGTCATCTGGACTGTGATAGATCTGTTTTCAAAGCAGGCTCACTTCATTGCCTGCAAAGGGCTCCTGTCTGCCCAACGACTAACCAAAATGTTCCTGAAACACATCTACAGACTGCATGGAGCAGCTAAATGAATAATCTCTGACAGGGGTGCAGTTCACAGCTACGTTTTGGAGTTTTCTTAAACTACAGGTGAAACTCGAAAAATTAGAATATCGTGCAAAAGTTCTTTTATTTCAGTAATGCAACTTAAAAGGGGAAACTAATATATGAGATAGACTCATTACATGCAAAGCGAGATAGTTCAAGCTGTGATTTGTCATAATTGTGATGATTATGGCTTACAGCTCATGAAAACCCCAAATCCACAATCTCAGAAAATTAGAATATTGTGAAAAGGTGCAATATTCTAGGCTCAAAGTGTCCCATTCTAATCAGCTAATTAAGCCATAACACCTGCAAAGGGTTCCTGAGCCTTTAAATGGTCTCTCAGTATGGTTCAGTAGGAATCACAATCATGGGGAAGACTGCTGACCTGACAGTTGTGCAGAAAACCATCATTGACATCCTCCATAAGGAGGGAAAGCCTCAAAAGGTAATTGCAAAAGAAGTTGGATGTTCCCCAAGTGCTGTATCAAAGCACATTAATAGAAAGTTATGTGGAAGGGAAAAGTGTGGAAGAAAAAGGTGCACAAGCAGCAGGGATGACTGCAGCCTGGAGAGGATTGTCAGGAAAAGGCTATTCAAAACTGTTGGGGACTAATTTCTATTGTTCTATGTACACTCCTTTTTTTATTGATTGTATGTAATATTCTAATTTTCTGAGATTGTGGATTTGGGGTATTCATGAGCTGTACGTCATAATCATCACAATTATGACAAATCACGGCTTGAACTATCTCGCTTTGCATGTAATGAGTCTATCTCATATATTAGTTTCCCCTTTTAAGTTGCATTACTGAAATAAAAGAACTTTTGCACGATATTCTAATTTTTCGAGTTTCACCTGTAATTGGCTCATCTCAAGGACTATCATCTGCTTTTCACCCATCTACCAATGGGGTGGCTGAATCCATGAACTCAATGGTGGAGCAGTGTCTCAGATGCTATGTTGATTATCAACAAACGAACTGGACTGACCTCCTCCCTTTCGCAGAGGTGGCTTACAATAACTGTTCACACGAGCACCGGCTTCACGCCTTTTAAAGTGGCCACAGGAAAAGAGTTCAGCCCAATATCCGAATACCCCCAAGCACCCTCCACTTCCCAGACTCTTGATCAATGGGTGAGCGGGTGGGAGGAAGTTTGGAAAACCACGAAAACTGCTTTGAAAAAGGCTTCCGAGACATACAAAAAACAGGCAGATAAAAAAGGGCTCCTCAAAGAACATTCCAAGTTGGGAAAAAGGTTTATCTGCCAACTAAATATTTATGGCTTAAGTTACCTAGTAAGAAGTTAGGACTGAAGTACTTAGGACCCTTCCCCATTGTAAAGATCATTAACCTGGTCACGGTGGAATTAAAACTTCCTAGGCTCTTAGGAAAAGTTCACCCTGTTTTCCATTGTAGCCTGTTGAAACGTTTTCGGGGTTCCACCTTAAGACCTCTCCCTAAGAAGGCACCCGGACCCCTCATGGTGGCAGGACAGACTCACTATGAAGTAAAGCATATTCTTGATTCTAGAATTTTTAAGGGGAAATTGCAGTACTTAGTGCAATGGAAGGGATATCCATTGTCTGAGACCACCTGGGTGAAATCTAGTAATGTAAAAGCTGACAGACTCATTAAAAGGTTCTATAATAAACACCCTAACAAACCAAGAGGCAACCCCTAATTTGTGCTTTTTTTTTACGTTACAGGATTTGTCCTTTTTGTAAGGGGGGCCGGATGTCAACGCTGCTAAAATCGGATGTTCTTGCTTTGACAATAGATGGAAATGTAGCCATCTTTTCTCTATCGCTTTTAGAGTTCGTTGATGCTGGGAGGGGGAATGTGGATGAGAGTCCAGCTAGTCATAACAATAATAACTCAGCTGTGGGAATCCAAGGTTATTGCGCCCAGAGTTGATACTGATTTGGCGGGCTGAAGAGCTGGGGAGAAAGCCTGCACTTCAAACTAATTGGGGAATGTGATTTATGAGGAGGGAACTGTGCTTTGCAACTTTGTGCCCAGGGGAGGGGAATTCAGTTTTTGGCTTTAACTATGTAGTGCCGATACTTTGTTTCTCGAATAAAAGATTATTTAAGGTAAACCATGCCTCAATGTTCTTTTGAAGTTTCATCAGTCGGAACCACGACACTCTATAGATAACTATCTCACATTTTAGAATTACTGTACATATTTTTTTCCAGGCCTACTTCAAGATCCAACAGCTTCCTGCTATTAACATTTAATCCGAATGTTCTTTAAGTATAGTAGTATCTATACTACCTATCACATGACTCACTAAAATAAACAGTGTGAGAAACAAGCAGAGGAATGGTATGTATTCTACCAACTGCTACACTAGAACAAGGCTGAACCATGTTTGCACAGTTGATCAGTGTCTATATGTTCTGCTTGGGTGAAAGAAACTACTCAAAAAGAAACTTGGGTACGGACTTCCGGGTGGCAAGGCGCCGCCGAAGACAGCTGTTTGCGGGCTGTCCGCTCCGCGGCTTTGTAGAACCACCGAAAACAGTGCCGATCAGCTGTTTTGGCAGTTCGGAAGCCCCCTCCTCAGGAGAAGAGGAGGGGGTGAGTACCCAGGTAGGGGTAGAGCTCTCCGGGGCCGCCAGAGCTTAAAGTTCTGGCAGCTGAAGGATCGAGCCTCCCCGAAGCCTGGGTTTCCTCCGGGCTGCGCAGCGTTTCTGCTCCGTGCTTTTAGGAGCATAACAAGGCGTTCGCAACCATCCCTGCTTACAGGAAAGGATTTTGGAAAACGAGGAAGCAGGCAGAGCGATGCAGGAGATTAAGGTGCAAGTGGACTTTTGATCTTTGGCTCAATTGACTTTGAAGACTTTGAAAGTGAAAGTGCGTAGTAACAGTGGGGGAAAATGGCGGATAAATCTTCCAAACTTATTAGAAGTGCAGGGGCTTCCCCCCTGCAGCAGTCTTCGTTGCAAACTTTAGTGCCTCCAGCACCTTCACCTTCGCCTGCTTTGACAGTTAAAGTTTTGCAAGATGCTTTGGAAAAGCATTCACAGCAAATAGCTGAGATTATAGATGAAAAGTTGGATGAGAAGTTAACAGAAAAACTAGTTGAAGTTATGGATGAAAAGCTGGATGAGAAGTTAACAGAAATAAGGGCAGACATCTTGCTTGCATTTCAAGGCATGGCAATATGTATTGAGCGCTTGAATGAAAGAGTGGAAGATCTCAGCCAAAATAATATTAAATTAGATGCAAAGATGTTAGAGACTGAGAATGTGGTGGATAAAATTGATAGTGATTTGATATTGGTGCAGTACCATGAGATGGAGTTTGCTGTTAGAATCAGAGGCCTGAAAGAGAATCCTAAAGAAGATCTGAAGAAAATAGTCTCTGAGGCTCTGGAAGAGGTGTTGGGACGGCCAGCTGCTGGAATTGCAGAAGATATAGATAAAATCTTCCGTGTTAATTCCTGGATTGCAAGACAAAGGAAATTACCTAGAGATGTCGTTTATTTTACAAAGAGAGCAATTAGGAACAAAGTTATTCAAGTTTCTTACAATACTAAGCTTGTAATTGCAGAGCAAGAAGTTCTGGTTTTAAAGGAGATCCCTCCAAGAATTTTAAGGAGAAGAAAGGAGTTTGCTTTTTTGGCACAAGAGCTTAAGCGACACGATATCAAGTTTAGATGGGAGATCCCAGTGGACATGGTGGTGATGTATGAAGGCATGAGACACCGTCTTGCTACAGTGATGCAGGCACGTGATTTTTATAGTAATGTTTTAAAAGCAATCCCCATACCACTTTTGGAATCTACAAAGAAGAACGGTGAGGGAAAGCCTCAAGGCGCTGAAGGAACAACACAGACAGATGAGAAAGCAACAGGAGTGGATCAAATTTCAGCAGTATCGGAAGAAGCAAGAGACCAGAGGATTACGCGTGCTGCTTTGAGATGAATGAGACGTGAGCAAAAACAGGATCAGCAGAAAGTTATGGAACCTTCAAAGCGTACCTATAGCGAAGCTCTGGGAGGGGCGTGGCCTAAGAATGTTAAGGGGATCCTGGAAGACGCGCTCCAAAAGCTTCGGGTCGCTAAAGATGGCGACTAAGCTTCTAACTTGGAATGTCAATGGTTTAAATTCACCACAGAAGAGAAAGAAAATTTTTCAGTATTTAAAACAATTTAAGACTGATGTTATTTGCTTACAAGAAACACATATTAGAGTTATGGACCAAAAGTATTTATTAAATTCAAGATTAGGCACACAATTTATTGCTTCTGCAATGAATAAGAAAAATGGAGTGGTTATTTATGTCAAGAACACAATTACAGCGGAGTTAATTGAAGCAGATAAACAAGGAAGATATGTTATAGTAGATTTGTTAATAGAAGGCAAAAAAACGCTTTTGGTTGGGTTATACGCTCCTAATCAACAACAAGCTGACTTTTATAGTTTATTACACAGCAAGATTACTCAATTGGATTATAAATCTTTCATTTTTATGGGAGACTGGAATGGTGTTTTGAACGTACAAATGGACAAGAGTGGCTCTTTTAGAAGTACTCCAAGTCATGCTAAATTGCCTAAGTCTTTTTTTGAGATGATGGATGATTTGGAGCTGCGAGATATTTGGAGGGAAAGGAATTTACAAGAAAATGACTATACCTTTTTTTCTGATAGACATCAATCTTTTTCTAGGATTTATTTTATATTAATTACTAATGATTTTTTTTCTAGGATTAAGAAGATAATGATTTGTTCAAGAACTATGTCTGATCATAGTCCAGTTTGGTTAGAGATTGAAAAGGACAACAGAGATAGGCGTTCCTGGCGTTTAAATGAGAACCTGTTTAGAAATCAGGAAAATGTGGAAGAATGTAAAAAACAGATGGTTTTTTTTGAAATTAATATGCATAAGGGTACCTCTATGGAAATGGTTTGGGATGCTAGTAAGGTGTACATGAGAGGTGTGTTAATATATTTGAATAATAAATACAGACGTAATTTGGAATTTAGGAGGAAAGAATTAGAGAATGAGATTAGGGAAAAAGAAAAGGCCTTAATTTTGAATCCATTGGATGTGAAGATTAAAGAGGTTATTAATTTATTAAGGGGACAATTTGACAAGTTGATGGCTGATCAGGTGGCAACTAATCTACGGTTTGCTAGACATAATACTTTTTGTAATGCCAATAAACCAGGTAGATGGTTAGCTTATATGCTAAGGAAGAAGCAAAGGGCTTCTAATATAGATAAAATAGAATATAAGGGTAAGGTTGTGTATCAGCAGAATCTTATTAAGGAAACCTTTGTTGATTTTTATTCTAAATTATATGCTAGAGATAAGATTAATGAAGTAGACATTGATGCATACTTGAGGGACGTCAGTATTCCGGTTCTTACGCAAGAACAAAAGGAAGAGATGAATCAACTGATAACTGAGGAAGAAATTTTTTTAGCAATTAAACAATTGAAAGTGGGTAAAGCGCCAGGTACGGATGGTTTGACTGCTGTGTACTATAAAAATTTACAGTTTGAGATGATAAAGCCACTAAGGGAATTGTTTCAGACAATTCAAAGGGGAGGAGGGGTGCCTCCGTCTTGGAAAACTGCTTTTATTTCTTTGATTCCGAAGGAAGATCAGGATGTTACTCAAGCAAGAAATTATAGACCAATATCACTTTTGAATACGGATTACAAGATATTTGCTAAGGTTTTAGCTAACAGACTGATGAGGGTATTGCAACAGGTAATTCATGGTGATCAAACTGGGTTTATAAGTGGTAGACAAATGAAAAATAATGTGAGGCATATAGTTGACTTGTTGGAATTTTTGGAAAGAAACAACCAGATCCCTGCAGCATTGATTTTTCTGGATGCTGAAAAAGCTTTTGATCAACTGGATTGGCAATTTTTGATGAAAGTATTAGATAAAATGAATTTTGGGGATAAATTCTTACAACCAATTAGGGCATTATATCAAAAGCAAACAGCCCGAATAATAGTGAATAATAGTCTGACTGAAGTGTGCAATATTGAAAAGGGCACAAGGCAGGGGTGCCCGTTATCACCTTTATTATTTGTTTTAACACTGGAGATATTGATTAAAATACGGAGTTCGGAAAAAATTAAGGGAATTCAAATAAGAGACCAGGATTATAGATTGAGGGCGTTTGCGGATGATCTGGTTGTTACGGTGACACAGCCAGAAAATTCTGTTGTGGAATTGATGGAGTTAATAATGCAATATGGGAAAGTTTCTGGATTTAAGGTCAATATAAAAAAAACTAAAATGTCTAAAAACATGACAGTATTACAAAAGGCTGTTTTAGAAAGGTTAACTGGATTTGAAATTGTTGAAAGGGTTAAATATTTGGGGGTATATCTGACACCCTCAAACGTAAAGTTATATAAAAATAATTATGAAAAGCTATGAGATAAAGTTCAAAAAGAATTGGACAGTTGGAAAAAATTACAATTGTCATTATTGGGAAGAATTGCAGCAGTGAAAATGAATGTTTTGCCAAAATTTTTATTTTTGTTTCAAATGATACCCATTCTTAAAAAGGATTCAAACTTGGAGGAATGGCAAAAGGGTATTAATAAATTTGTTTGGGCAGGGAAAAGGCCATGGGTTAAATTCAAGATTATGCAGGATATGCGTGAAAGAGGTGGTCTTAAAATGCCCAATTTTAAATTATATTATGAAGCTGCTGCATTATCAGCGATAAGTGATTGGATTAACTTAACACAAGGGAGATTATTAAATCTTGAAGGTCATAATTTGTTATTTGGTTGGCATGCATACTTATTGTATGATAAGAAGGTAGATAAAGTGTTTAAGGTGCATATTTTAAGACATGCTTTGTTGCGAGTTTGGAAAAAGCATAGACATAAGTTAAATTACAAGATACCTTTATGGGCAATACCGAAACACGCAATAGAGAACATAAATGTTGGGTTCAAACATGATGTGACTACATATAAGGAAATCTTAAGTTTGGAGAGGAATGTATGGTGTTTGAAGCCGTATAATTTTTTACAAGGAAAAAAGATTGTTCAAACCTGGTTTCAGTATGGGCAACTACAAGCCAGGTGGAAAGAAGATCAGAAAATTGGTTTTTTAATGAATGATGAAAATTTGGTAAAGCAAATTAGAAATCAGGGTCCAGCACATATCAAACGGATATATCTTGCACTGATAGAAATTGATTCAGAAACAGAAATTGTTAAAGATTGTATGATAAAGTGGGCGCAGAACATTCAGGAAGTTATTACAATGGATACTTGGGAAAAGATTTGGGTGAGAAATGTAAAATTTACACAAGCTCAAAATTTAAGAGAGAATTTTTATAAAATGTTTTATAGGTGGCATTTAGATCCCAAAAAGTTAGCAAGTATGTATCCGAATTACCAGCCTAAATGTTGGAGGTGTGGTGGCGAAGATGTAACGTACTTTCACATATGGTGGACCTGTAAAAAGGTTAAAGCATTTTGGATTAAAATTTGGTGGAATATGCAGAAGATATTTAAGAAAAGGATAAAGTTTTGTCCGCAATTGTTTTTATTGGGCATTATTACTGATACTACTGTTGTGGACATTAAGCTGATGCTGAACTTAATTACGGCAGCAAGACTTTTAATAGGGCAATACTGGAAGAAGAAAGAACTGCTGACTATAGAGGAATGGACTTTAAAAGTTTCTAACCTGGCGGAAATGGCAAAGATTTCAGCGTATCTGAAAGACCATTCGCAACAACGATATATTGTGGAGTGGAAAAAATGGATTGATTACATCCAGAATAAATATGGGACTAAAAAGTTTCATTTAGCATTTGAATAAGTATTGATGGGATATTTATACTGCTTGTAGTCATTTTATAAGAGCTAAAGTGCGATAGATTTAATAGTTTATTGTTATTAGCATATGGTAGTTTATGATTGTTTTTTACTTTTATACCTTGTATTTAGCTCTGGGAAGTCGGGGAGGGGGGAAGGGGAGGGGGGGAGGGTGGGGTTGGGTCGGGAAGGGAAGGAGGGGGGAGGGAGGGGATGGGGAGGGGTTGTTTTGTTTAAGATAAAATGTACTGAAAAACTTTTCAATAAAAAAAAAAAAGAAAGAAACTTGGGTACAAGTTTCATATATTTCAATGTAATTACCAAAGAAAACTGCCTTCCCAAATTCTAAACTTTTAAGAGTTCAACCTGTATAAAATAAATCAAGTGTTTAGAATATTTGACATAAGCAAGTAACTGAATTTTTTAGCGTTTTACTGAATCCAGTTTTAAGTAGTGTTGTGATTACATCCACACTTAAGTAAAACATGAATTTCTCCCACAATAAAGCACAGAAAATAGTCACAAGGTTTATACTTATATTTCCCTACAGAACCAATTCTACATAAATGTAAACTGCAGAAGGAGCAGAATACAAATTTCACAATTTTATATTATTGAAACAGGTTAATACAAAAATTGTATTGTTACCCTAATTATTTTTTCTGTATTTTTTTCCTAATTTATAGGAAGCTGTAAGCATCTGCTATAAAAGGGGTGGAGAAACTATGGCAACTTTATGACCTGCTGACTTCAACACCCAGAATTGCTGCCTGGGTCAGGAATTCTTAGGAGTTGAAGTCCACAGAATTGCCATAGTTGCCCTCTCCTGCTATAAAGATATTCACCAAAAGATGCACTCAAAAGTTGGATTTAATGCATCATTTCTAAGCAAGCTTTAGTGCAAATGCCATTTGCTATCAGCTGTGTCTTTATCAAAGTAGAGGTGTTTTCTAAAGGAACTGCCCTTTGTATTTTAAATATGAATTACTTATACCTCTATTTTTGTACTATTTGTTTAAATATTCATTTTATTAACAGGCTTTTGGAAAGATGATAATCAGAAAGACCTGGTCTAATAACCTAGGTGTGAAATACAAAATTTTCCCAGAACACATTAAATATGAACTTTAAAAAGTCCTCATAGTATTCACAACAATAACAGGTAATTGGTTTCAACCCTCTTAAGTAATTAACAAGCACATTCAATGCAGCACAATCACTTAATTCAGAAACATGCATAGTACTTCATAGATTTCTAAGTAGGTTTACAAAAACTCAAGCCATTATACAACTAATCAATGCTGTAACAATTTCAAAGTTTAATAAAAGCTTAAATTCAAAGGCAAGTAGTAAACTTAGATTTCTTTAACAGCACCATACAAACAATCATTAAGACAACTTCTTAAATTTAACAGTTTACAACGGTTTTATCAAACTTCCTTTTTCAGGCTTCAATTAAATAGGACATGTAAATAACACCCAGGTGTTGTGCTATTTAAAATACCAGAAACTAGAAGGTCAAGTTTCAAAAGAACTAAGTTGTTAAACACAGTAACATGCTGAGCTGATTTTGCATAACCACTAGAGAAGTGCCACCTTCCCACAAGAGTTTTCAGTCTTCCCATCCTATTGAAAGCAGCTAGTAGTGACTTGTCCAGCTGAGTTTCAGGAGTACTGTGTTAACTCCTTGGCTGCTGCAGCCCCTGAAGAGAAAGTTCTGTAGTGCACTGACTTCTATTATAATCAGAGTCTGAGTGTCACAGAACTTTGCTTCCAGAAACCAAACCTTTTTCTACTAAAGGAGCTCCATTAGCTGCAAGACAAGGCATCCATTTTCTTGTCCACTACAAAAGAAATGAGAGAAGAAATTCATATATTAAGATACCAAGGAAACTATGCATACAAATTGGTACATTTAAAGTAAACAAATAATTTGGCCGGGGCCAGTTTTCACTTATGTGTATTCTACCTTTTGACTCCAAACAGCAGCAAAATTATATATATATTGATATATACAAAAAGTGGAAGAATTACTAGAAGACAAAGAAACTTACATCCTAGTGAACACCAACAAAATACAGAAACTAAACAACCTGATCAAGAGAACTTGTCAGAACCCACTCCAATCCACATCTTAAGAAAGAAAGACTCTTGGAGGCAAGATTGTCCAAGCAGGAACTTTTACTAAGACATGGATAATAGAAGGTATAATACAGGGCTTTTCAACCAGTGGTATGGGTACCAAATGTGGTACATTGGCACCTGGCAGGTGGTACGCGACGATCATAGAAAAGTGGTAGCAGGGGAGGGGAATGAGCTGAACCGGTGGCAGCACCGCACAAGCCTGAGCGAGAGATGGCTGGAACTGCAGGCCTGTCAGGGCTCAGTGGAAGCGCTAGGATCAGCACCAGGCTCCAGTTGGAGCTCGGCGCTGATCCTGGTGCTTCTGAGCCCAGAAGAAGCACCGATCAGCTGCAATGGCAATGTTGCAGCATCTCCAGGGTTTATTTACATTCAGATGCTTGGCAACTGATTCATATTTATGACGGTCAGTGTCCCAGGGTCATGTGAAGTGACCAAAATCTGCTGCAACCACCCAGCAGACGGGGGGGGGGATAAAAACCAAACAC
>JAKJMR010018179.1:0-44077 GCA_024449315.1 Daboia siamensis | reverse complement strand
CCCCCCCCCCGCTGCCAGTCCTCAACAGAAATGCTCACAACAATGAAAACCTTGGACAGGAGGAACAGGGCTGCTGGGCAGGCAGGCAGGTGTCTTGCTGAGCTATGGCTTGGGGGGCACTTTTTTCAGTGCCATTGTAACTTCGAACAGTCACTAAGCAAACTGTTGTAAGTTGAGGACTACCTGTACTTCATCACTTTTTTCTCTCTTTTTTTGGTCATTTTTTTGACACCTTGCTAGGCAACTGGTGGTACTTGGATGTTGCCATATCCTAAAAGTGGTACAATGGGTGAAAAGGTTGAAAAGCCCTGGTATAATAGACAGGATCTGAAAAATCTTCTCACAGATCAATATTTGTAAAGTGTCCCTGAGCAAAACCCCACCCCTCAGTTCATTTGGTCAGTTCCGGATCAGTCAAATTTCAGGTGGCAAGCCCCTCGTGGGAAAGGGAGAACCATCAGTCCATTCGCAGCACAATTACTCCCTCCCCTTCATATTCCATCCGGAGACACAAACCAGAATTCCCCCACCCCTTTTCTTAGTTGCTCGTAAGATCAGAGAGAGAGGATGCCTTTCATTGATCTTTTTGCGATGGCCAACAGGCAGGCTAGATAAACAAAAAGTTACATCTAAGGAGAGGAAATGGAGGCAATAAACTCCCCTGTTTATTCCCTTTCCTCCTTGGGAATGGCAGAATCCAAGGTGGGGTGGGTTTTGGGTTTGCACAGAAAGTGAGTTAGAAATGAAATATAAATGGATTCTGACATCCTGCCCTCCTTTAAAAAAAAGAAAGGTCCACCTGTAGAGGAAACAAAAATATAGATGTTAGCCCAGTTTGCTGGGATATTCTGTATGAAACCTCTTTAGCAACCTGGGTGCTCTAATGTGATATTTATTGGCCCACTCATTTTCTGAAGAGGGGAGGTGTTTCCAAGCTACTAAGTATTGAATTGCTCCATGGTGTTTCCTAGAATCTTGGATTTCTTTTACCTCGAAGTGTTGTTCTCCTTCAACCATGACAGGAGGTGGTGGTGGTGGTATTTTTGGTTGTAGGGGTGACTGTTGTTCCCTTTTTAGTAAACTGCAGTGAAAAATTGGGTGTACCTGCCTAAGATTTTTGGGTAGTTCTAATTCTACTGTTACTGGGTTTATGATTATTTTAATTGGAAAAGGAACAATATATTTTGGTCCGAGTTTTTTACAGGGTTGTAGGGATTTTAGGTATTTTGTGGATAAATATACCATCTCTCCCACCCTGAATGGTGTGGGATCGACTCTCTTTTTGTCTGCCTGTGCTTTGTATGCTTGTCTAGCTTTGTCTAAAGCTTTCCTAATGATTGGCCAGGTGTTTTGTAATTATGCAATCCATTCCTTCAGTGATGGGATTTCCGATTCGTTTGGGTTCAGTTCTGACATAGGGTTGAAACTTTGACCGGTGGCTATTTGAAAAGGAGTGTAGCCTATGCTGGAGTGAACTGCATTATTGTAAGCAACTTCTGCGAAAGGGAGTAGGTCCGTCCAATTTGTTTGCTGAAAATTAATAAAGTACTTTAAATATTGCTCAAGTAGAGTTCGAACGTTCAGTCGATCCATTCGTCTGAGGATGATGACTAGATGACAGTCCTTGGGTGGTTCCTAAGAGGGACAGAAATTCCTTCCAAAACTTTTGACGTAAATTGTACTCCCGTCAGATATGATGCATTGGGGTGTTCCATGCAGTCTGTAAGTGTGCTGCACGAATAGTTTCGCTAAGGCTTTTGCGGTGGGAATCTTTTGGCACGGGATAAAATGCACCTGTTTGGAAAACAAATCTGTGACCACCCAGATGACAGTGTTCCTGTTGTTTTATGGTAGTTCCACTATAAAATCCATGGCTATTTCTTTCCAAGGGGCTGACAGGTTCACCACTGGTTGTAACAGTTCGGGCGACTTCCCTTGCAGCCTCTTAGCTGTCGCGCAAGTTTGACAGCTGCCCACGTAGCTTTCTATGTCCTTTTTCATGGATGGCCACCAAAATTGCGTTTTAGTTAAGTTTAAGGTTTTTACAAACCCAAAATGTCCTGCTGATTTTGTGTCATAGCACAACTGCATGAAATTGATCCTCTGGGTGGCAGGTATGTATAACTTCTCACCCACCCAGGGTAGTCTGTCTTTGATTGTGCACACATGTCTATTTTTCTGGAACCATTCATCAGTTTCCAAAGACTTTCGGAATTCTATTTCAGTTTGGCTATCCACTTGCAGCTTTATTTTAGCTTGGGCCCTGGTGAGGGGGAAGCTCATCTGCCCATTCCTCACTGAAAACTTCAGCAAGGTCCTGGTATTCTTCCGGTATTTCTGGTAACCCATTCTCTTCCCCCACTAATGCTGTCTTGTCTCCTCAGGTCAGGGGGGTCCTTTGCGATTTTAAGTTCTTATGCTCCCCTTCCGGGAAGTTGAGTTCTGCTGTCCTCCAATTTACCCAGGGGTTCCATTTCTTCAACCATTCCAGCCCTAAAATCACTGGGCATTCCATGCCTAGGGGTCACTACAAACATTATGTCTTCCTCATGGGTCCCCAGGGACAGGTGAACTAGTAAGGTACCTAGGGTAGCTGGTACCCCCCCCCCCATGGACCCATCTAACTGGCCAAAAGAGATTGGTTGCTTTAGTCTTCTCACCGGAATGCCCAAATTCCCCATCAGCATCAGACTGATGAGGCAGCGGGTGTAGCCAGAGTCTATTAGGGCTTTTACTTTGATGGCTTCAGGCATGGAGGAAGCTAAATTAGTCACTGTCTTAAGAATGGGTGGAATGGATCCACTTACCAAGGTTTCTCCTTCCAAGCTGTCTTCCGAGGTGTCCACCGGCCCTGTGGTGTAGGCCGGAGTCCCCTCCCAGTCCTTGGCAGGGGTTGGGGACTCTACATCCTCTATCTCCCATATGGCAGGTTCTTTTGGTTTGCCTGGGGACTTCCCTGATCTCCTGGGTGGTGATGGCTCTGATTTGCGCTGAGGGGCTTTTGAGCGGCATTCTGTGGCGTGGTGGCCCTCTCTCCTGCATTTGAAACAGCCTGTTGATTTCTTAGCCGTAGTCGGTGGTTTCGCTGGCTCGCGTGTTTACTCAGGCGGCGGGCGGGCCCATGGTTTCCCTTGGCAGTGCCTCTTCAGTAGGTCTATCTCCACCTCCTCTGCCAGGACATACCAGTCATCGAGGTGGTGTGGGTCTCCCCGAGGCAGACAAGCATCATACAGGTCGTAGTTTAGCCCGTCTTTGAAATGGCTAAGGAGGATGTCTTCCAGCCAGTTCAGCTTATTGGCAATGGCCTGGAATTCTTGGATATATTCAGGCACCGGCTGTCTGCCCTGCCTCACTGTTTTCATTCTCTCCTGAGCCTTACAATCAGCCAAAGGGTCCTCAAATTGCCTCAAGGGTGACATGAACGGGTTGAAGTCGTTGAGTTCTGGGGTGTTGGAGTCATGCAGGTTCACCACCCCATCTGCAGCTGGGTGGCTGCATAAAGCGGATGTGGGCTTTGTCACTGGGGATGTCCCATCCGTATTCTTCCATATAACTGAGGACTTGAGTTAGGAAAAACCCCAAGCATGGCAGCTCCCCCTTGAATTTCACTTCCAGGGGTGGTAGTCTTTGAATGAATCGGTGCCTACGCTGTGGGCGGTATTGCCCCCCATCCTGATCCCCGTCTGTGGGTCGGTGGGGGCTGGAGGCTGCTGAAGTGGTAGCTCCGGGTTCAGTGGACGGCCCCAGTGCTGCAGGTTCCAGATCCCCCGCACTGTCTATCCAGCTGCGGCTCCAGGCGCTGTTGCGGCTGCAGGATTCAGGTTTCTCCTCTCTTAGAGAGCCAAGTTTTTTTTTTCATCAGGTCAATAGCTTTCTCTAGGATCCACTCTGCATGTGGTGCATAACTCCCGTCCTCTTCACTGACACGCAGGGAGCTCTCCATCTCTTGCTTCCATTCAGGTTGGTGGGCCCCCCACCTCAGGGTCACTTTCCTCGATGCCTTTCCCACTCACTTTTCCTTCCAACGCCCATCAACCACCGTGGTTTGTGGTCACGCATCTCCACCACCTCTTCCCCGGAGGAATATGATGCTTCAGCTTCCGATAGTTGGTGGGATTTCGGTCGGGGGGAAAGTTCCCTTTCCATAGGGCTTCCCTCCTTGTCGTTAGACATTGTATTTTTTGCAAAGTCCCCCGGTAAGGTTCTTCCTTCCAGGTTGACTCTTAATGCAGATCCTGTCTAATGTCAGAACCTACTCCAATCCACATCTTAAGAAAGAAGGACTCTTGGAGGCAAGATCGTCCAAGCAGGAACTTTTACTAAGACATGGATGATAGAAGGTATAATAGACAGGATGTGAAAATTTTTCTCACAGATCAATATTTTTAAAGTGTCCCCAGGCAAAACTCCACCCCTCAGTTCATTTGGTCAGTTCTGGATCAGTCACATTTCAGGTGGCAAGCCCCTCGTGGGAAAGGGAGAACCATCAGTCCATTCGCAGCACAATTACTCCCTCCCCTTCACATTCCATCCGGAGACACAAACCAGAATTCCCCTACCCACTTTCTTAGTTGCTCGTAAGATCAGAGAGAGAGGATACCTTTCATCGATCTTTTTGTAATGGCCAACAGGCAGGCTAGATAAACAAAGTTACATCTAAGGAAATGAAATGGAGACAATAAACTCCCGTTTATTCCCTTTCCTCCTTGGGAATGGCAGAATCCAAGGGGAGGGGTGAGTTTTGGGTTTGCACAGAAAGAGAGTTAGAAATAAAATATAAATGGATTCTGACTCAGTGACCTCACCAAGAGGGTCTAGGACTTTTCACCTCCACCACATGCTCGCGCCCCCTTCACCCCTGCCCGCTAACCACAGTCAATTGACACCAAGCATTCAAACTCAGCTGAACCTCTGCTGGGGTTTCTCCAAGGCCAATGAACCCCCAGCCCTCCACCTCCGTCCCCCTTTCGTGGGTGTTTTGTAGAGGGATCATTGTACTCCAGCGATTCACCACAAGGTTCAAGCAGCCGTACCTCCCAGGAGCCAATTGGGGCTCCAAGGGGTGGGCCTCTGCTGAGACATGGCGGTGCTGGCCAATGGCGGTGGCAGGTAGACAGGGGCAGCAGCAGCTGGATGCTCAGCCCAGGATCAGGCCCTCGGTGAAGGTGCTGGGGGGCTGCATTTGCAGGCAGCAGCATTCTCTCTCTCTCTCTCTCTCACATACACACACTCCGCTGCAGGATCAGGCAGGCAATCCTTGATCGGGGCTTCCGTGAAGACGTTGGGGAGGGGGCTGTGTTGGCAGGCAGCAGCATTCTCTCTCACACAAACGAACACTTGCCAGGCATCCACACAGTATCCAGGGGATTAAAACTCGTGTGTGTGTGTGTGTGTGTGTGTGTGTGTGTGTGTGTGTGTGAGAGAGAGAGAGAGAGAGAGAGAGAGAGAGAGAGAGAGAGAGGGGGGGGACCCTCCTCTTCCAACAGAAAAGGATAGCCTGCCTGATCCTGCAGCGGAGTGTGTGTGTGTGTGTGAGAGAGAGAGAGAGAATGCTGCCTGCCAACACAGCCCCAATGCCTTCATGAAGAGCCCAATCCTGGGCAGAGCTGGGGGTCCACTGGCGTCAGAGAAATGCCAGCAGAGGTTCAGCTGAGTATGAAGGCTCGCTGTCAATTGGCTGTGGCTGGAGGGCAGGGGTGAAGGGGATGCGAGCATGTGGCAGAGGTGAAAAGTCCCATTCTCCATCAAGAAAGGCCAAATTACCAAAGAGGAACAGTGGCGGATGAGAAGCAGTGACCCCTACCTACAACATCGCAAAAGAATTAACAAAAAAGGCTTGGGCACTTCACAAGGGGAAGCAAACAGTCCATCAACTCCCCACTTTCTTCAGAGACGTGACTATAGATGACGAAATCATGGTCTCATTTGATGTTATAGCTGTTAAGGATTTGTTGTGCAGAGGTCTCCTTGTGCTACCAAAGAGTTGCACAGACAAGGAAGGGTACTGAGAGCAGCAAGAGTCACACAAGAGTACACTGTGTTGTAAAAGCAAAAAGTATTTTACTTTGAGGTGGTGCAAAAACAAAAATGCACAGTCAAAAATAAACAGTCCAGGTCATACACAACAGCAACAGTCCAAGGAACAATCCAAATACAAAGTCTTCTTACCGGTCCAGAGGTCAATACACAGTTCAGGTTTATAACAGTAACAGAGCAAAAACAGTAATAGTAGAGAGCAGTGAATTCAGAGAGAAAGAAGCTACGTTACTAGCTCCCTCTTATGGCCATGAGAACACTTACACACCCATTGGCCAATTAACATCTTAAAGACATAACATCTTGGTTAATATATTTTCAACCCAACATTGTAGGCTAACACCATATGCCTAACAATAGCCCTTTACATGTCCATAGATCTGGAAATAGCTAAAGAATCTATGACCACATTGCTCCACAGCACACCTGACTTAACCAAATACACAAAGTTTGAAACACCCAAGATTATGGATCTCATTAACCTCTGTCTAACCACATACTTCCAATTTGATGGACAAACTTATCAACAAATTAAAGGTATACCTATGGAATCACCGCTTTCAGGACTTATAGCGGAGGTCGTTATGCAACATCTGGAAGCCATAGCACTTCCACAAATACAACCCAAACTATTGATCAGATATGTAGACAACACCTTCACCATAATAAAGGATCAATTAGAGAACACCCACAAAACCATCAACATCATCTTCAAAGGAATCCAGTTGACTAGAAAAGAAAATAACTCACTACCCTTCCTGGACATCCTGATCAGCAGAAACCACGATGGCAAACTAGAAACACAAGTGTATTGAAGAACCACCCACACCAACCAAGTGCTCCACTACCAAAGCAATAACACAACCTCCCATAAGAGAAGCTGCATAAGAATTTTATTTAGATGAGCACAAACTCACTGCAGCAACCCTGAACAGCAGAAAAAGGAAGCAGAACATCTATATATCATCTTCCAACAAAATTGATATCCACGCAACTTTATCAAAAAGTGCCTGACCACTCAACCCATTATAGCACAACCAACACAAGCCATAACAAGGATAACACTACTATACTTCAAGAACTTCCAGTTTGCCATCGGTGCCTTCAGATGCATGGAGGCGAACTCCGTCTTCAGCATCCGATTTCATCCCACTGGGGGACCCTGGAAAGGGGTGAAAGTCGCCCTGTAGTGGTGATGAGCGAGGAGGGGATCCCTGCTTGATCACGGGAGGGCAGCCCTCCCGCTTGATCAGGGGCAACTCTCCAAACCGACGGGGGAAAGACTGGCCATAGCAATATGGCTTGTCATTAAGCTGCTGACAGCCAAAGTCAAAATTACCACCAAACACCTTTAAAGCAATGCAGATGAAACTGGGTGAGATCTGATCTTCTCTTTAAGACTCTAAATATCTTTCCTGAAAAAGCTGCCCAAAGTATTTTTCCCCCTGTGAGGAAGGAGGGGGAATTCCTGCCCCACCCTGTAAGAACGGCAACTGACTACCCAGGGGAAACAAAGCAATTATAAGAACTTTAATCTAATTGGATGCATATACTTTTGAAATTTATGGACTAAAAAGTTTTCCTAAAAATTTTTCTTATTCCTATTTCTGCTGGATACGCTGATTTTTATCTTAAAAAGAAAAGAAATAAACTTTGAAAAACTGTTATAAAAACAGGGGGACTTAAAAGGTTTTAAATGGCATCAGTGACATCTTGTGGTGAAGTTTGGTATTATAACTTGTTATTGCCTAAAAGACACTTGGCATGAAGCCCAGACCACAGATTAAACTTTTTTCACCTTGAATACCACCTGTGAGAAACTCAGCTGTAAAGAGAATTTCTGGGCGGCATAACTGGCCCACTTGAACTATGAATGTAAACCTTTACTGACTTTCAGAGTTATATGTGGGGAATTGCCTTCCTATCTCTTTATTTGAGGAAAGTAGCTAAGCCCTTGCTGATTGGACCCTCTTTGCTTTTAAACTGGCAGAGGCTGCTGGGAAAAGCTACAATACTGTGAGTCAAGGTGGGTGGAGGAGCAAAGTAGCTAAGCCCTTGCTGATTGGATATAACCAAAAATCAAAAATAGTGGTGGTACTTTCAGGGCAAGTGCATCTGAGATTCCTTTCATCTCAACATGTCTGGCTTAGTTCAGTGCAAAACTTGTTTTGTAGCTGTCTTTAACAGCACTCTTTTCAAACTGGGAAAATGTCCTATCTGTACACAAATCACTAGTCTACAAGGACAGATTATTTATCTAGGGTCTGTAATCTGTGCTCTTCAGGCAGAAATTAGGTGTTCAGCTCAGCCCTTCTACCCTATTGAGCCTCCGCACTATCAGCCCCCTCTACCGCAAAGATCCTGCAGAAGGGCAGTGTGGACAACCATGGGATCTGGCAGGGTGAGAGCTATGAACCATAAACCCAAAGCTTTCGCTGTCTCCCTGCATAACAGATACAGTGCCCTTGCTGACCTTAATAGGGACATTAAGGAAACAGGTCAAGGTAGTTTGTGATGATAACTCAAATAAGCAGGGGACCATGGTCTGAGATCAACTTGTTTTTGACAGGGAGAAGTGTGAATCAGGTATTACACATCAGTCTTGCAAGAAAAGAAAGGTACCCAAAAAGAGAAGCCACCTTCAATTATGATTCAATTATAAGGGACGTAAATTTAGGAAAGGATACAGAGGTTTCAAAAGAGGTCAGGTGTCTTCTAGGTGCTACTGCCAGTAGGGACAAGAAGCGTATTTTCAAAATAGTCAACAATGCCAGCAATGACTGTGATGTGGATGCTATTGTACATCTTAGCACTAACGATCTGTCCCAAAAGGATGTACTCTGTGTGCAGAATGATTTCCAGAGCTTGGGGCAGGAACTCAGCAGAATAGGCTGTAGGCTCACTTTTTCAGAGGTTCTACCAGTGTATAAGGAGCAAAATGGAAAAGGCCAGCGTATAGCAGAATTTAATATGTGGCTAAAGGAGTGGTGTAAAGGAGAAGGCTTTGGTTATATTAGTCACAATGTCTGTAGCTAGTCCAATGAAAAAATGTACAAAAGAGATGGTCTGCATCCATCCAAGAAAGGGACTGAGTTACTTGGCAATAAATTCACAGCTTTTCTGGAGGAACATGTAAACTAAATAATGGGGATAGTGAGTTAATTGATACAGAACATCACTGTCCCCGGCAATCTAAGAAAATAGGGGAAGCCAGGCACCACACAAGTTATGCAGCAAGTAAACACAGGGTCAGTCATAAAGGACTCAAATGTCTATACACCAATGCACAGAGTATGAACAGTAAGCAGGATGAACTAGAAATTCAGGTAAATGAGGGCGGATATGATATTGTTGCCATTACAGAAACATGGTGGGACGAAACACTCAAATGGAACACACAGCTAGAGGGATTTAAATTATTTAAAAGAAACAGATTAAACAAGAGGAGGTGGAGTTGCTCTCTATATAAGAAATAACTATCTCTACAGAAATAGAGCACAACAATGATGAAAACTGTAAACTTGAATGCATTTGGGTCAATATAAAAGGGGGAAAAATGACATTGCCATAGGTGTATCCTATAGGCCGCCCAACCAAAGGGAGGAAATAGATGAACTTTTTGCTAGTCAGTTAACTAAGGTATGTAGGGAGCACATCACAATAGTAATGGGGGACTTTAATTACTCTGATATCAACTGGGAGACAAACTCTGCACCAAGTGGAAGATCAAACAGATTCCTGACAAACCTAGCAGACAACTTTCTCTCCCAAAAAGTAGAGAAGGGAACTAGGGGATTAGCCATATTGGATTTAATTCTCACTAACAGAGATGAAATGATAGAAGGTGTCGAAGCCACAGGAACCTTGGGGGGAAGTGATCATGCAATATTGGAATTCAACATTCTGGAAGCAGAAGCAACAGAACACAGCCAAACTAGTGTCTTGGACTTTAAAAGAGCTCAGAGAGACCTTGGGAAAAATTCCATGGATGAGAATCCTAAAGGGGAAAACAACTCAAGAAGCTTGGGAAATTTTGAAAAGTGAGATAATAAAGGCCCAGTCTAGCACAATACCAATAAAGAAGAAAAATAACAGCTCTCAAAAGAAACCAGCATGGCTGCATAAAGAACTCTCTAATAAACTGAAAGATAAAAAGGACAAGTATAAGAAGTGGAAAGAGGGGCACATAACTAAGTCAGAATATCAGCAAATAGCCCGAGCCTGCAAAGATGAAGTGAGGAAAGCTAAGGCTCAAAATTAACTAAGGCTTGCGACCAAAGTCAAAAATAACAAAAAAAGCTTCTTTCAACATATAAAAAACAAGAAAAAAGTTAAGGAAATGATTGGTCCATTAGTGGGGGAAAGTGGCAAGAAGATGACAAGCAACAGGGAGAAAGCAGAACTATTTAACTCGTTTTTTGCATCTGTCTTTACACAAAGGGAAAAAACAGTCCAACCTACCCAAACCAGTGCCATAAAAAACAGAACAGAAACGCAAGTTAAGATAGGCAAGAAAATGGTAAGTGAGCACCTGTACAGCCTAGATGAGTTCAAATCACCAGGACCAGATGGATTACACCCCAAGGTTCTGAAGGAACTGGCAGACGTGATCTCAGAACCACTGAACTACATTTTTCAAAGATCCTGGAGCACTGGGGAACTACCAGAGGACTGGAAGAGAGCTGATGTAGTTCCCATCTTCAAAAAAGGGAAAAAAATAGATCCAGGAAACTACAGACCTATCAGCCTGACCTCAATACCTGGGAAGATTCTGGAAAAGATAATCAAACAACAAATCAGTGAACACCTTGATGCAAATAAAGTCATCACTAAAAGTCAACATGGGTTTGTCAAAAATAGATCATGCCAGACAAATCTTATTGCATTCTTTGACCAAGTGACAAAATTAGTGGACCAGAGGAATGCTGTAGATATAATTTACTTGGACTTCAGTAAGGCATTTGATAAAGTAGATCACAACCTACTACTTGATAAGATAGAAAAATGTGGGTTAGATAGCATCACCACCAGATGGATTCGTAGCTGACTGACAGGCAGTACTCAGTGTGTGGTCCTCAATGGAACTACATCTACATGGAAGGAAGTGTGTAGTGGGGTGCCCCAGGGCTCTGTTCTGGGCCCAGTGCTCTTCAACATCTTCATCAACGATTTGGATGAGGGGATAGATGGGGAACTCATCAAATTTGCAGACGACACCAAGCTTGCAGGAATAGCCAATACTTCAGAAGATAGGCTTAAAATACAGGAGGATCTGGACAGACTTGAACACTGGGCGCTATCTAACAAAATGAAATTCAATGCTGAAAAAAGTAAGTTTCTACATTTAGACAGGAAAAATCAAATGCACAGGTATAGTATAGGTCAGGGGTCGGCAACCTGAAAAAGCAAAAGAGCCACTGGGAACCGGTTCGATCACACATAAAAAAAGTGGGAGCCGCGCGCGTGCATCCACTTTTTTTATGTGGACGCACCTGCACGCCAGTGGCGATGGGTCTCCCTGGTGACGGGCGCAGGGTTGCGGCGCCGCCTTCAGCCTGGGCGCCGCCGGAGCCACCCCCAGGACCTCCAAACTGCTGCCTGTTCAGAGAGGTGCGCGTGCAGCTCTCCAAACCTTTGGAGAGGTGCACACGCACCTCCGCCCGAACACCCGTTTGGAGACCTGCTGCCGCCGGTTTAGAAAGCTGCCGCGGCCCGTTTACAGAGCTACTGAAAGCGGTAACTCTGTAAACGGGCCACGGCAGCTTTCCAAACCAGCACCAGCAGGTCTCCAAATGGGTACCGCCGCTGCCCCTTCCGACAGGTGCACGCGCAGCTCTCCAAACCTTTGGAGTGGTGCGCGGGCACCTCCTCCCATTCGGAGTGGTGCGTGCGCACCTCCTCCCATTCGGAGTGGTGCGTGCGCACCTCCTCCCATTCGGAGTGGTGCATGCGCACCTCCTCCCATTCGGAGTGGTGCATGCGCACCTCCTCCCATTCGGAGTGGTGTGCACGCACCAGGCGACCGGGAGCCGCAGGAGACAGCTTAAAGAGCCGCATGTGGCTCCAGAGCCGCAGCTTGCTGACCTGTGGTATAGGTGGTACCTTGCTCAATAGCAGTAACTGTGAGAGAGATCTCGGAGTCCTAGTGGACAATCACCTAAATATGAGCCAGCAGTGTGCTGCAGCTGCCAAAAAAGCCAACACAGTGCTAGGCTGCATTAACAGAGGGATAGAATCAAGATCACGTGAAGTACTAATACCACGTTACAATGCCTTGGTAAGGCCGCACCTGGAATACTGCATCCAGTTTTGGTCACCACGATGGAAAAAAGATGTTGAGACTCTAGAAAGGGTACAAAGAAGAGCAACAAAGATGATTGGGGACTGGAGGCTAAAACATATAGGGAACGGTTGCTGGAATTGGGTATGTCTAGTTTAACGAAGAGAAGGGTGAGGGGTGACATGACAACAGTGTTCCAATATCTAAGGGGCTGCCACAAAGAAGAGGGAGTCAAGCTATTCTCCAAAGCACCTGAAAGCAGGACAAGAAGCAACAGATGGAAACTAGTCAAGGAGAGAAGCAACCTAGAACTAAGGAGAAACTTCCTGACAGTTAGAACAACTAACCAGTGGAACAACCTGCTTCCAGAAGTGGTGAATGCTCCAACACTGGAAGCTTTTAAGAAGAGACTGGACAGCCATTTGCCTGAAATGGTATAGGGTTTCCTGCCTGAGCAGGGGGTTGGACTAGATGACCTCCAAGGTCCCTTCAAACTTATTATTATTGATTATATGAGATGATGAAATACCTTGGACTATAAAATCTTACTTGACAAACGACTTCTACTATAAAGAGTACCTATAAACATGTGAAATAAAGGTCCCATACCTAGTTATAAAATTATTTTTAATGTCTAATTCTAAAGTCCTCAACTTAACACATTATTAAGAGAATATGAAGACCAAGAAAAGATCCTTTCCATACATGAAACCATTCTTTCAGCTTGTGGCAAAATAAGACCCAACATAAAAGAACAAGATGCCAGCTTAGATACACAAACCCAAATTTTTACTACAATCAAAGAACAACGCAGAAGATAACAAAAGAAGTGGAAGAATCAAATACTAAGACAGAGGACTCAATTGACCAACAAATACAGTTAATGGAAAATCCAAAAAAGGGAGTGACAACACTGAAAATGGAAAAGACTTTCTATATAAATCAGAAGAAATTTGAGAAAGAACAGATTGAATGGAATATAACCCTATCAGGGCAATTGTGGGAAACTGGAGTAACAGGGAGATGATTTAATGAATGCAAATGAGCTAGCCCTTCCAAAAAAATGGCAACTAAATGGTCTCATTTCAAATAATATATATAATAATAGAGGGAGGTCTATTTGATGATCTAAAAGCACTAACATGGAAGGCTAGTTGGCAAAGGAAGAAAGCCAGAATAAGGCTGAAGAAAATTGGGGTTTTGATTTATTAGAGGGGATTTCATATTACTAATTAGAGGGTTAAAGGGAGAAGTTGAGATAAGGGGAATTTTGGTCATTAAATTTTAAATATTTGGAAACTAGTTGAAAATAAGGATTGTATTTAATATTTAAAAATTAGACACCCCCCCTCAAATTAAAAATGTTTGATTAACCCAGACTATATAAGAAGAAGACTATATTAAAATAGATGTCTGTTTTCAATATTAGATTCTGTTATGAATTGAGACAAGGGAAACTTTGGTTATCTAAAGCAGGGCTTTTCAACCTTTTCACCCACTGTACCACTTTTAGGATATGGCAACATCCGAGTACCACCAGTCGCCTAGCTCCAGCCATCTCTCGCGTACGCTTGTGCGATGCTGCCACCGGTTCAGCTCATTCCCCTCCCCTGCTGCCACTTTTCTAGGATGGTCGCGTACCACCTGCCAGGTGCCAATGTACCACAGGTGGTACCCATACCACTGGTTGAAGAGCCCTGACCTAAAGCTTGGAAATTATAAATATCAAATGTTAAATTTGAATATTGATGGGAAACTAAAAATTGGGAAAAAATCAATAACAGGACATTGTCTATGAAGATTGAATGTAAAAGTAATTAAAATATGTATAAGTTAAAAGTTTGATAAATGTAATAATCATCTTTTTACTTAGTTGATATAACAATTACTGTATTAGCTTAAATATGAGATAGTAGATATTAAGGGAAAAAGAGAGGAAATATTTGATGTTGTAACTTGAGATTCATACTAAAGAGTTTTGTATGTTATTGAACTATTGATTAACCCAGCCACCAAGTTGCTTTTTAAATACTTAAATGTAAAATTGTAAAATAAAATATTATTTTTTAAAAAAAGAACTTCTCAGAAACCATCAACAGACTACTGCAACCACATGGAATCAGTGTAGCACACAAAACAACTACAGCCCTTCAAAATATCCTAAGTAAATCAAAAGACCCAGAAACCCCAGAAGAAAAAACAAAAGCCATCTACAACATACAGTATAAAGACTGCAACAGTCACTACATAGGGCAAACAGGCAGAAGACTACCAGAATGCATCCATGAACACCATCTACAAGTCAGAAGACATAATGAAAATGCCTTAATTTTACAACACATGGACAGACTTAACCATAATTCCAAATGGGAAAGTGTAACCATCCTAGACCAAGCCAAGTCCAAAAACTCTAGAGAATTTCCAGAAGCCTGGCACTCTGACAAATCAGCCATCAACAGACACAGAGAAAAATAACATCTACATACAGGTGAAACTCGAAAAATTAGAATATGTGCAAAAGTTCATTTATTTCAGTAATGCAACTTAAAAGGGGAAACTAATATATGAGATAGACTCATTACATGCAAAGCAAGATAGTTCAAGCCGTGATTTGTCATAATTGTGATGATTATGGCTTACAGCTCATGAAAACCCCAAATCCACAATCTCAGTAAATTAGAATATTGTGAAAAGGTGCAATATTCTAGGCTCAAAGTGTCCCACTCTAATCAGCTAATTAAGCCATAACACCTGCAAAGGCTTCCTGAGCCTTTAAATGGTCTCTCATTCTGGTTCAGTATGAATCACAATCATGGGGAAGACTGCTGACCTGACAGTTGTGCAGAAAACCATCATTGACATCCTCCATAAGGAGGGAAAGCCTCAAAAGGTAATTGCAAAAGAAGTTGGATGTTCCCCAAGTGCTGTATCAAAGCACATTAATAGAAAGTTATGGGGAAGGGAAAAGTGTGGAAGAAAAAGGTGCACAAGCAGCAGGGATGACCGCAGCCTGGAGAGGATTGTCAGGAAAAGGCCATTCAAAAGTGTTGGGGACTTTCACAAGGAGTGGACTGAGGCTGGAGTCAGTGCATCAAGAGCCACCACACACAGACGGATCCTGGACATGGGCTTCAAATGTCGTATTCCTCTTGTCAAGCCTCTCCTGAACAACAAACAACGTCAGAAGCATCTTACCTGGGCTAAAGAAAAACAGACCTGGTGTTAAGGAATTTGTTGTGCAGAGGTCTCCTTGTGCTACCAAAGAGTTGCACAGACAAGGAAGGGTACTGAGAGCAGCAAGAGTCACACAGTAAACACGAGTACACTGAGTTGTAAAAGCAAAAAGTAGTTTACTTTTGAGGTGGTGTAAAAACAAAAATGCACAGTCAAAAAATAAACAGTCCAAGTAGCAATCCAAAATACAAAGTCTTCTTACCGGTCCAGAGGTCAATACACAGTTCAGGTAACAGAGCAAAAACAGTAATAGTAGAGAGCAGTGAATTCAGAGAGAGAAAGAAGCTACGTTACTAGCTCCCTCTTATGGCCATGAGAACACTTACACACCCATTGGCCAATTAACATCTTAAAGACATAACATCATGGTTAATATATTTTCAACCCAACATTGTAGGCTAACACCATATGCCTAACACCTGGTCTGTTGCTCAGTGGTCCAAAGTCCTCTTTTCTGATGAGAGCAACTTTTGCATCTCATTTGGAAACCAAGGACCCAGAGTCTGGAGGAAGAATGGAGAGGCACACACTGCAAGATGCTTGAAGTCCAGTGTGAAGTTTCCATAGTCTGTGTTGATTTGGGGAGCCATGTCATCTGCTGGTGTTGGTCCGCTGTGCTTCATTAAGTCCAGGGTCAACGCAGCCGTCTACCAGGAGATTTGGGAGCACTTCATGCTTCCTTCCGCAGACGAGCTTTATGGGGATGCTGACTTCATTTTTCAGCAGGACGTGGCACCTGCCCACACTGCCAAAAGCACCAAAACCTGGTTCAGTGACCGTGGGATTACTGTGCTTGATTGGTCAGCAAACTCGCCTGACCTGAACCCCATAGAGAATCTATGGGGCATTGCCAAGAGAAAGATGAGAGACATGAGACCGAACAATGAAGAAGAGCTGAAGGCCGCTATTGAAGCATCCTGGTCTTCCATAACACCACAGCAGTGCCACAGGCTGATAGCTTCCATGCCACGCCGCATTGAGGCAGTAATTGCTGCAAAAGGGGCCCAAACCAATTACTGAGTATATATGCATGCTTATACTTTTCAGAGGTCCGATATTGTTCTATGTACACTCCTTGTTTTATTGATTGCATGTAATATTCTAATTTTCTGAGGTTGTGGATTTGGGGTTTTCATGAGCTGTACGCCATAATCATCACAATTATGGCAAATCACAGCTTGAACTACCTTGCTTTGCATGTAATGAGTCTATCTCATATATTAGTTTCCCCTTTTAAGTTGCATTACTGAAATAAATGAACTTTTGCACGATATTCTAATTTTTGGAGTTTCACCTATAGTATGCAAAAGCGATAATCAGCAAGCCAAAAGGGGAACAAAAATATCAAAACACCTCCCCAACAATCAACACCCAGGTGAACAGAGATTTAACACAAAGTTTAACATCAGACCAACAATCAAGACACAAAAAATACCCCAATCAAGGAACTACCAACTCAGACAAAGAAGGTAACAGTAAAAAGCAGTCTAATCAATTTGCCATCATTGCCTCTTCTGGGATATCCTCATCAGGAGAGAATAAGAGAAGCTGTGTAAGAACGCTATTTATGAGCTTGTCGATCAGAAGGTCGGCAGTTTGGCGGGTCGAATCCCGAGTGCCGCGTAACAGAGTGAGCGCCTGTTACTCATCCCAGCTTCTGCCAACCTAGCAGTTCGAAAGCACATAAAAATGAAAGTAGAAAAATAGGGACCACTATGGTGGGAAGGTAACAGCGTTCCGTGCACCTTTGGCGTCTAGTCATGTTGGCCACATGACCACGGAGACGTCCTCGGACAAGCGCTGGCTCTTCGGCTTTGAAACAGAGATGAGCACCGGCCCCTAGAGTTGGAAACGACTAGCACGCGTGTGCGGGGGAACCTTTACCTTTACCTTTACTACTTCGTGTGATCTTGATTCTATGCCTCCGTTTATACAACACAGGATTGTATTAGTTTTTTTGGCGGCGGCTGCAAACTGCTGGCTCATAGTCAAGTGATCATCCAGTAAGACTCCAAAGTCCCTCTCAGCCAGGTCTCACCTGATCTGTACTTGTACCTTTGATTTTTCCTGCCTAAAACTGCTTTTCTCCACATTGAAACTCATTTTGTTGGATAGGACCCATTGTTCAAGTTTGTCAAGATCTTTTTGGATCCTGAGTTTGTCTTCTGGGGTGTTGCATACTCCTGCCAGTTTAGTGTCATCTGCAAATTTGATGAGTTCCCCTTTTCTGTTCCTTCATCTAAGTCATTGATGAAGATATTGAACAGTACTGGACCCAAGACGGAACCTTGTGGTACCCCACTGCTTACCTCTCTCCATGTGGATGTAGTGCCATTGAGGACTACTTGTTGAGTTTGGTTTGTTAGCCAGCTACAGATCCATCTGGTGGTGATGTTGTCTATTCCAACTTTTTCTAGCTTACCAAGGAGTAGGTTGTGGTCTACTTTGTCAAATGCCTTACTGGAGTCTAAGTATACTACGTCCATAACATTTCACTGGTCTACTAGTTTAGTCACTTTATCAAAGAATGAAATAAGATTGGTTTGGCATGATCTGTTTTTAACAAACCCATGCTGGCTACTAGTTATAACTTTATTTGCTTCTAGTTGTTCACAGATCTGTTTTTTTTATCTTTTCTAGGATCTTCCCAGGTATTGATGTTAAACTGATTGGTCTGTAGTTTCTTGGGTCCGTTTTTTTTCCCTTTCTTGAAGATGGGAACATCAGCCCTTTTCCAATCCTCAGGTATTTCCCTGGTGCTCCAGGATTTTTTAAAGATATGGTGCAGTGGTTCTGAGTTAACATCTGCCAGATCCTTCAGAACTCTGGGATGTAATCTGTCGGGTCCTGGTGATTTATATTCATCAAGGTCGCATAGGTGTTCTCTTACCATTTTCCTGCTTATTTTTTGTTTCTAGTTTGTCTTTTGCAGTGGTTTTTTTGGTATGTTGGGCTGTAGTTTCTTTTTGTGTGAAGACTGATGCAAATGAGTTAAGCAGCTCTGCTTTCTCCCTACTGCTTGTTACTTCCTTGCCATCCTCCCTCTTTAGTGGACCTAGAGTTTCCTTAAGTTTTTTCTTGTTAATATGTTGGAAGAAACTTTTTTTATTGTCCTTGATTTCTGTTGCAAGTCTTTGTTCTGAGCCTTTGCTTTCCTGACTTCTTCTTTGCATGTTCTGGCTGTCTGCTGATAATTGGCCTTGGTTATGTGCCCCTCTTTCTATTTTTTGTATTTATCCTTTTTGTTTTTCAGTTTGTTAGAGAGATCTTTGTGCAGCCATGCTGGTTTCTTCTTGACTTTTTCTTTCTCAGTGGTATTGTTTTGGTCTAGGCTTTTGTGATAGCGTTTTTCAGGGTTTCCCATGCTTCTTGGGTTGTTTTCCCCTTTAGGATTTTCATCCATGGGATGTTTCCTAGGTTCTGAGTTTGTTAAAGTCAGCTCTTTTGAAGTTTAAGACACTGGTTGGACTGTTTTCTATTGCTAGTGTTTGCATTATGTTAAATTCCAGTATGACGTGGTCACTTTCACCCAAGGTTCCGGCAATTTCAATTCCCTCTATCACTTCTTCTCTATTTGTAAGGATTAAGTCCAGTATAGCTTTACGTCTAGTTCCCTCCTCCACCTCCATTTAAGACTTTTATGCCTGTCTGTGGGTATGTTTCCTGCATCTCCTGATTGTTGTTTGAGTTTTTCTTTTTTCTCATCACTCCCTACCTCTTTGTTTTCTTGGGATTTATGATTGGTTTTGGGTTCTAGAGATTCTAAAGATTGGTCACCCTTCCCCCTCAATTTTAATTTAAAGCCCTCCAGTCTTTTTCTAAGTACATTTTCCCCTTTTTTTTGTAAGGTTCAGCCCATCCCTTGCCAAGAGTCCTTTGTGTAGGTAATGCAGTCCATGATCCAGGAAGCCAAAGTTTTCTTGGCAACACCAACCCTTTAGCCAATGGTTTATTTCTAGAATTCTTTTCTCCCTCAATGGGTGTTGTTGGCCTTTCGTTGGGAGTACTGATGAGAACGCTACTTGCGTTCCCATCTTCTTAACTTTATTTCCTAGTTAATCTCACACTATTGTACTCAAGTTTCTTTGCTGTGTCATTCGTCCCAATGTGGAGGAGGAGGAAAGGGTAGTAATCTGTAGGCCTAATTATTTTGGTTAGGTTCTCAGCCACATCTTTGATTTTTGCTCCAGGGAGACAACATACCTCCCTGGATTGTATGTCCGGTCTGCAGATGGATGATTCTGTTCCTTTGAGGATAGAATCTCCTATTACCAGGGACTTCTGGTTTGCCGCCGTGGCCACCGCGGATGTTCAGAAGGCAACATTATGGAAGACTTTTCATATAAACCAGAAGAAACCTGAGGATCAAGAAGAACAACAGACTGAAGGGAAGATAAACATTTCAGGACAACTACGTCAAGATGGAAAAATAGAGAGACGATCGGTTAATCCTTCCAAAAAAATGGCGACTGGATGGCCTTTTCTACTCCAAACAATATATATAACACAGGGAGATCTATTTGATTACTTTAAAGCACGCACATGGAAGGCGAGTTGGCAAAGAAAGAAAGCTAGAATAAGGCTGAAGAAAATTGGGGTTTTGACTTATTAGTGAGAATTAAAATAGAACATACTCAAATAGACAAGATGTGTACTTTGAATGTTAAATTTTGTTATGAGCTGAGATAAAGGAAATATTGGTCATTTAAAACTTGGAAGTATAAATATTAAGAGTTAAATTTGAATATTGATTTGCTTATAAAGGTTGAATGTAAAAGTAATTAAGATATATATAAGCTAAAAATCTATTGATAAATGTAATAAATGTTTACTTAGTTGCTATAATAAAAATCACTAGCTTAAATATGAGATAGTAGACATCAAGAGAAAGTAAGTATTTAATGTTGAAATAAGAGAAATTTTTGTTACTAAATTTAAGACATTTGGAAATTAATAGAAAATAAGAATGTTATACTGTATTATTAGTTGGTGTAAGATGGTGAGAAACAGAATATATTCAAATAGATAAGACATGTATCCTGAACATTAGATTTTGTGATGAATTGGAATAAAAGAAACTGTGGTTATTTAAAACTTGGAAATTATAAATATTAAATGTTAAATTTAAATATTAATCAGAAACTAAAAATTGGGAAAAACTAGCTAGGACATTGATAGTCTATAGATTGAATGTTAAAATAACCAGGATATGTATAAACTAAAAATTATTGATAAATGTAAGAAAGATATTTTTATTTAATTGATATAAGAATTGTATTAGCTTAAACATGAGACAGTAAACACTAAGGGGAAAAGAGAGGAAACATTTAATGTAGTAATCTAAAAGTTGTACTAAAGATATTTGTATGTTATTGAATTATCGATTAACTCAGCTGCCACGTTGCTTTTTAAATATTTAAATGTAAAACTAGAAAGTCAATAAAACTTTTTTTAAAAAAAAAATCTATTACCAACACTCACCTTCCTTTTGGGGGGCTGCAGTCTGGGATGTTTTTCTGTTTATCTCAGGTGTGTTTGTTGATGTGACTTTTTTAGGGATATTTGAAGTGACCTTTTAAGGGATATTTGAAGTTGTTTCTTTGCTAGGTGTCTGCATGTTTTCTTTGAGGGGGAGGTTGTGGGTCTGCATGTTTCCATCTAAGGGGAGAAATCAATTGCTCAGTTTTAATGGGGCTGCTTCTGTTTCGGTTGGATTAGGCAGAAGGGGTTAGTTGTATGCTGCTTCTTTCTCTGAGTATTGTGTTTCCTTCTATGTGTGACATACCTCCATTTGTCTTCCTCCAAGGGTTTATCAGTACGGTCAAATCCACTGGGTGTCATTTGTTCATTATTTGGTTCAGGATTTGCTTTTAGCTTTCTGCTCTCTGCCTAAAAAATCATCCCTTTTCTTAATTTGCTCCTTATTCATCTCTATCCTCTATGCCTTGCTTTTTTGACTGCCTTCCTGTGCTCAGCCAGTCTAATTGCCCCCAGCCATTACTTCTCTGAGGTCTTTTCTATGTTCAGCTCGACTTTCTGTGCTGAGCTGGTCAGGTTTGCTAGTTGGTTTTTCTCTGAGCAGGTTTAATAGCCAGGTTTTCTCTGCTGGGCCTTCCTACCAACTGCTTCCATCTGCCGCTCCGCCACGCTGGTGTTCTGGTTCCTTCAGCAAACAGGGCTGCCTGGATGGTTCTGTTGAAAGAAAAATCTTCATCAGGGTCCAGTCCAAGCTGGGAATAAACAAAATGGGGACTGCTTTAGAAAGAAGGTTGTAGTTTATTGAAGAGCAGAGCCAGACAGAAAGGTGGCTCTGGGAAAGCTGACCACATGTTGCTGTGAGTGGTGGGCTTTTATACCTTCCTGGGCTTTTGTGTTTGGAGTTGTTCCTGTTCGAGGCTTTGTATTTCCTGTGTCATGTACTTTGACCTGAGTCTGAGTGCGCCTTTCTGGTATTCTCATGGTGGTGGGTTAATCCTATTATGTCCTAAAGGTCATATCCTGCTTCACTGTGGCTGATGGCTATATCCTGTGTTGGATTTTTTTTGGGGGGGCGGGGTGAGGGGTTGTTGATTCTAGGGATCCTTGTCTTCCTAATCTCATCAACTTCTAAGCTTCCTGGTGCCAACCTTCCTGAATGGATTATTACATCTGTATTTCTAAAAGCTGGTTTCTGCTGAGTTTTCTGGCTTTGTGGGGAGGGAGAAGTTTCTGCCTTTGGGGAAATATATTCTGCCTTTTTAATATTCCCCAAAATATTTCTTTCTCTGGATTCTTCCCAAAGTTCACAGTAAGCTCTCCTCTCTGCTCCACTATCTCACCGGCTCCTGTTTCTCCTCTCTGCCGGTCTTGTGCTGACCTGCCCTCAGTTGGCTTTCCTCTCTGCCCCACAGCTGATTCTCCTCTCTGCAAAACAAGCAAGCCCAAAGAGCACCAAGGACCTCACTCATTTCAACCCTGAGCTACAAATATTCTCCTTTGTCAGCACCCAAATTGTTAAAAACAATCATCCTGAGCTGGGTTCCTAAACGATTGCTGGTCTAGGCTCAGGTATGCTCCACCCAACTGTCACATGAGATGACACGGTAGCATTCTGTACTGGTAACTTGCCTTTCCCTGAACTTGCCAACTTCCCGAAATAGTCCCCCCCCCCAGCAAAACAGAGACCAATTGGGAAGAGATGGAATGAGGGAAGCAAAAGCTAGCACCCATACTTTCTAGGGACAGAGTTTACTTCAGGGGCAAAGTAACAAAGCAGTTATGTAGAAGACCCCATTAGGCCACGTGTGCATCCACAATGGAGAGAAAACACACCAAATATACAACGCTTAAAGAATATCTATGCCCCCTTTCTCCTTTCTACTGTAAGCTCCGAAAATCGAAACTAACTTGCAAGCAAGACCGGTAACCCCCATCAAGAAACAGGAAGCCCACCTGCTTTGCTCTCTCTACGCACTGATTCTGATGTACAGGACAGAAGAGGATCCCCTGGATCCAGGAACCGACCTGCTGCACCCCATCTCAGATGACTTTAAGCATACGAAGGCGATCATAGGAGCGTTACATGCAAAAACGAGCCCGCACAGGAGACAAAAGCCCTCCATGCTGCAAGGGGGTAGAGGTGAATTAAAAATAACTCACCAACATCGTCCCCATACCACCTGGAACCACCGGGGCACCCAATGCAGCAAGTCCATGAAGTGCCTCCTCCAACTGTTCTTGCTGCAGCAGCGCCCGCCGCGCCCGCAGAAAGAGAAATAGGAAGCGCCCGGGGAATGTATAACGGAGCTGCCACGATTCGGACTTATCGTGGCAGTGCCGTAACCTCTTCACATCCGTGTTTACGGCGGCGGCGACTGCTGCTATGGCTGCTGCTGCTATGGCTGCCACTGCGCCCACCTCGGTCGCAGCCACCCCCTCTGCCTTCTTTAGGTTCCCGCGAGCCCTGCTCCCTTTTGACTTCTGCCGACGTGGAAATTTTGGGTTTGGAGACGAGCTGCACTTCTATTGGCTGGCAGAGAGCTGGGTCGGAGGTCATGGTTGTTGTCACTGCTCCGCGCCAAAGAGTCTCTTCCCGCCTCCCCCCCTCTCAAAAAAAAGGGGCGGGGGAAGAGTCAGAGCCTTGCAATTACGCTCACACGGGCCAAAGCTGAGCAAGGTTCAAAATGGAGGTAGTACCTCCGCGGGCCATCAACGCGCTGCGGTCCGCCTAAGTTATTGCACTGACCCACTAGGAGGGCTGCCAAGGCGGCGGGAGAGGGGAAGGCAAGGATGGTGTCGGTGGGTGGAAGCGCGAAAGGGTTGTGTCCACACTTCAGGGTGTCGTTGTTAGCTGCGAAGTCGTGTCCGACCCATCGTTCCTCCAGGCCTTCCTGTTGATAGAAATACATTAGTTTAAAAATAAAATAGTACTTTAAACCCATTCTTATCCTATGTTTCCTGGAGGAAAAAGGGGAAGAATGTATTGCCTCCTATGCAAACTTGTTTATTGCTCTTTGATCTGTATAACCTTTTCTCACCATTGTATCCGCTGAGAGATAGACTGATGTTAATTCTTAGGAAATACTTAGCAAAACAAATGTAAACCAAAAGGTTTTTTTTTATGTACTTTGATTAGGCGATCTGGACAAGAATGTCACCTTTGAAGTCTTTCTTTTTTTTTTTATTGAAAAGTTTTACAGTACATTTTTTTAAAAGAACAAAAACCCCTCCCAACCCCCTCCCCTCTCCCCAAACCTCCCCTACTCTTCCCTCCCCACTCCCTCCCCCCTCCCCGACTTCCCAGAGCTAAATACAGGGTATAAAAATACAAACAATCATAATCTACCATATGCAAACAATAACATATTAAATTCTATCGCACTTTAACTCTTATTGAAACGACTACAAGCAATTTATATATCGCATAGATCCAATACTTATTCAAATGCTAGATGAAACTTTTTAGTCCCATATTTATTCTGAATATAATCAATCCATCTTCGCCACTCCACAATATATCTCTGTTGCGACTGGTCTTTCAAGTACGCTGAAATCTTTGCCATTTCCGCCAAATTGGAAACTTTTAAAGTCCATTCTTCTATAGTCGGCAGTTCTTCCTTCTTCCAATATTGCGCAACTAAAAGTCTCGCTGCCATAACTAAATTCAACATCAACTTAATGTCCACCACAATAGTATCTGTGATGATGCCCAATAAGAACAATTGCAGACAGAACTTTATCCTTTTCTTGAATATTTTTCGCATATTCCACCAAATTTTAATCCAAAATGCTTTGACCCTTTTACAAGTCCACTATATATGAAAATACATTGCATCCTCACAGCCACACCTCCAACATTTGGGCTGGCAGTTCAGATACATACTTGCTAATTTTTTAGTATCTAAATGCCACCTATAAAACATTTTATAAAAGTTCTCTCTTAAATTTTGGGCCTGTGTAAATTTTACATTTCTCACCCAAATCTTTTCCCAAATATCCATTGTAATAACTTCTTGAAAATTCTGAGCCCACTTTATCATACAGTCTTTAACAAGTTCCGCTTCTGAATCAATTTCTATCAATGCAGCATATATCCTTTTTATATGTGCTTGTCCTTGATCTCTAATTTGCTTTACCAAGTTTCCATCATTCATCGAAAAACCAGTTTTCTGGTCCTCTTTCCACCTAGCCTGTAATTGCCCATACTGAAACCAAGTTTGTACAATATTTTCTTCTTTTAAAATACTATATGGCTTTAATTGCCATACATTCCTCTCAAAGCACAAAATTTCCTTATATGTAATCACATCATATTTAAACCCAACATTTATATTTTCTATTGCGTGTTTCGGTATTGCCCAAATAGGTATCTTATAATTTAACTTATGTCTGTACTTTTTCCAAACTCGCAACAGAGCATACCTTAAAATATGTATCCTGAACACATTGTCCACCTTCTTATCATACAGTAAATATGCATGCCATCCAAATAACAAATCATGACCCTCAAGATTTAACAATCTCGTTTGTGTTAAGTTAAACCAATCACTTATCGCTGACAAAGCAGCAGCTTCATAATATAATTTAAAATTAGGCATTTTAAGACCACCTCTTTCACGCATGTCTTGCATAATCTTAAATTTGACTCGTGGCTTTTTCCCTGCCCAAACAAATTTATTAATTCCTTTTTGCCATTCCTCCAAATTTAAATCCTTTTTAAGTATAGGTATCATTTGAAATAAAAATAAAAATTTTGGCAAGACATTCATTTTCACAGCTGCAATTCTTCCCAATAAAGATAATTGTAATTTTTTCCAACTATCTAATTCTTTTTGTACTTTTTCCCATAGCTTTTCATAATTATTTTTATATAAATTTACATTTGAGGGTGACAAATATATCACCAAATATTTAACCTTTTTAACTATTTCAAATCCCGTTACCTCTTCTAAGACAGCCTTTTGTGATACTGTCATATTCTTAGACAACATTTTAGTTTTTTGTATATTAACCTTAAATCCAGAAACTTTCCCATATTGCGTTATTATCTCCAACAATTCTACAACTGAATAATCAGGCTGAGTCACTGTAACAACCAGATCATCTGCAAACACCCTCAATCTATAATCCTGGTCTCTAATTTGAATTACCTTTGAAGTCTTTCAAATGGACTGAAAGGGAGGGGAATGGGAAGGCGTCGCGAAAGGGATGTATATAATGCTATGGATTTAAACATTTGAGTGTGGTCTCTGTTTTTAGATGCTTCTTGTTGAAGTACAGGTGAAACTCAAAAAATTAGAATATCCTGCAAAAGTTCATTTATTTCAGTAATGCAACTTAAAAGGGGAAACTAATATATGAGATAGACTCATTACATGCAAAGCAAGATAGTTCAAGCCGTGATTTGTCATAATTGTGATGATTATGGCTTACAGCTCATGAAAACCCCAAATCCACAATCTCAGTAAATTAGAATATTGTGAAAAGGTGCAATATTCTAGGCTCAAAGTGTCCCACTCTAATCAGCTAATTAAGCCATAACACCTGCAAAGGCTTCCTGAGCCTTTAAATGGTCTCTCATTCTGGTTCAGTATGAATCACAATCATGGGGAAGACTGCTGACCTGACAGTTGTGCAGAAAACCATCATTGACACCCTCCATAAGGAGGGAAAGCCTCAAAAGGTAATTGCAAAAGAAGTTGGATGTTCCCCAAGTGCTGTATCAAAGCACATTAATAGAAAGTTATGGGGAAGGGAAAAGTGTGGAAGAAAAAGGTGCACAAGCAGCAGGGATGACCGCAGCCTGGAGAGGATTGTCAGGAAAAGGCCATTCAAAAGTGTTGGGGACTTTCACAAGGAGTGGACTGAGGCTGGAGTCAGTGCATCAAGAGCCACCACACACAGACGGATCCTGGACATGGGCTTCAAATGTCGTATTCCTCTTGTCAAGCCTCTCCTGAACAACGAACAACGTCAGAAGCATCTTACCTGGGCTAAAGAAAAACAGACCTGGTGTTAAGGAATTTGTTGTGCAGAGGTCTCCTTGTGCTACCAAAGAGTTGCACAGACAAGGAAGGGTACTGAGAGCAGCAAGAGTCACACAGTAAACACGAGTACACTGAGTTGTAAAAGCAAAAAGTAGTTTACTTTTGAGGTGGTGTAAAAACAAAAATGCACAGTCAAAAAATAAACAGTCCAAGTAGCAATCCAAAATACAAAGTCTTCTTACCGGTCCAGAGGTCAATACACAGTTCAGGTAACAGAGCAAAAACAGTAATAGTAGAGAGCAGTGAATTCAGAGAGAGAAAGAAGCTACGTTACTAGCTCCCTCTTATGGCCATGAGAACACTTACACACCCATTGGCCAATTAACATCTTAAAGACATAACATCATGGTTAATATATTTTCAACCCAACATTGTAGGCTAACACCATATGCCTAACACCTGGTCTGTTGCTCAGTGGTCCAAAGTCCTCTTTTCTGATGAGAGCAACTTTTGCATCTCATTTGGAAACCAAGGACCCAGAGTCTGGAGGAAGAATGGAGAGGCACACACTGCAAGATGCTTGAAGTCCAGTGTGAAGTTTCCATAGTCTGTGTTGATTTGGGGAGCCATGTCATCTGCTGGTGTTGGTCCGCTGTGCTTCATTAAGTCCAGGGTCAACGCAGCCGTCTACCAGGAGATTTGGGAGCACTTCATGCTTCCTTCCGCAGACGAGCTTTATGGGGATGCTGACTTCATTTTCCAGCAGGACGTGGCACCTGCCCACACTGCCAAAAGCACCAAAACCTGGTTCAGTGACCGTGGGATTACTGTGCTTGATTGGTCAGCAAACTCGCCTGACCTGAACCCCATAGAGAATCTATGGGGCATTGCCAAGAGAAAGATGAGAGACATGAGACCGAACAATGAAGAAGAGCTGAAGGCCGCTATTGAAGCATCCTGGTCTTCCATAACACCTCAGCAGTGCCACAGGCTGATAGCTTCCATGCCACGCCGCATTGAGGCAGTAATTGCTGCGAAAGGGGCCCAAACCAATTACTGAGTACATATGCATGCTTATACTTTTCAGAGGTCTGATATTGTTCTATGTACACTCCTTGTTTTATTGATTGCATGTAATATTCTAATTTTCTGAGGTTGTGGATTTGGGGTTTTCATGAGCTGTACGCCATGTTGTTGTTGTTAGCTGCGAAGTCGTGTCCGACCCATCGCGACCCTATGGACAACATTCCTCCAGGCCTTCCTGTCCTCCACCATCCTCTGGAGTCCATCCAAGCTCACGCCTACTGCTTCAGTGACTCCATCCAGCCACCTCATTCTCTGTCGTCCCCTTCTTCTATTGCCCTCGATCTTTCCCAGCATTAGGCTCTTCTCCAGTGAGTCCTTCTTTCTCATTAGGTGGCCAAAGTATTTGAGTTTTAGCTTCAGGATCTGGCCTTCTAAAGAGCAGTCAGGATTGATCTCCTCTAGGACTGACCGGTTTGATCGCCTTGCAGTCCAAGGGACTCGCAGGAGTCTTCTCCAGCACCAGAGTTCAAAGGCTTCAATTCTTTGGCGCTCAGGCTTCCTTATGGTCCAGCTTTCACTGCCATACATTGCAACTGGGAAGACCATAGCCTTGACTATACGGATTTTTGTTGACAGGGTGATGTCTCTGCTTTTTAGTGTGCTGTCTAGATTTGCCATGGCTTTCCTCCCGAGGAGCAAGCGTCTTTTAATTTCTTGGCTACAGTCCCCATCTGCAGTGATCTTGGAGCCCAGGAAAATAAAATCTGTCACTACCTCCATTTCTTCCCCATCTATTTGCCAGGAATTGAGAGGGCCAGATGCCATGATCTTGGTTTTCTTAATGTTAAGTTTCAACCCAAGTTTTGCACTCTCCTTCTTCACCCGCAACAAGAGGCTCTTTAGTTCTTCTTCACTTTCTGCCATTAGAGTGGTATCATGGCATCTGGCCCTCTCAATTCCTGGCAAATAGATGGGGAAGAAATGGAGGTAGTGACAGATTTTATTTTCCTGGGCTCCAAGATCACCGCAGATGGGGACTGTAGCCAAGAAATTAAAAGACGCTTTGCTCCTTGGGAGGAAAGCCATGGCAAATCTAGACAGCACACTAAAAAGCAGAGACATCACTGTCAACAAAAATCCGTATAGTCAAGGCTATGGTCTTCCCAGTTGCAATGTATGGCAGTGAAAGCTGGACCATAAGGAAGCCTGAGCGCCAAAGAATTGAAGCCTTTGAACTCTGGTGCTGGAGAAGACTCCTGCGAGTCCCTTGGACTGCAAGGCGATCAAACCGGTCAGTCCTAGAGGAGATCAATCCTGACTGCTCTTTAGAAGGCCAGATCCTGAAGCTAAAACTCAAATACTTTGGCCACCTAATGAGAAGGAAGGACTCACTGGAGACGAGCCTAATGCTGGGAAAGGTTGAGGGCAATAGAAGAAGGGGATGACAGAGAATGAGGTGGCTGGATGGAGTCACTGAAGCAGTAGGCGTGAGCTTAAATGGACTCCAGAAGATGGTAGAGGACAGGAAGGCCTGGAGGAACATTGTCCATAGGGTTGCGATGGGTCGGACACGACTTCACAACTAACAACAACAACAACAAATGTCTGAGTACCACCAGTCACCCAGCAAGGTGTCAACAAATTGACTGAAAAGAAAAAGGAAAAAATAATAATATACAGGTAGTCCTCGATTTACAACAATTCGCTTAGTGACAGTTTGAAGTTACAACGGCACTGAAAAAGTGACTTATGACCATTTTTCACACTTATGACTGTTGCAGCATCCCCAGGGTCATGTGATTTACATTCGGATGCTTGGCAACTGATTCATGCTTATGATGGTCACAGTGTCCCAGGGTCATGTGATCACCTTTTGCAACTTTTTGACAAGTGAAGTCAATGGCCGGGGGGGGGGGGGGCCCCTCCCCACTCAGGTTCCAGGGTGGCTGGGTGGGGGGAATCCATGGGTCTCTGGTGGAGGGGGGTGGGACTCGGGTGGGTGCCCTCCTTCCTCCCTCTCTCCCATTGTCCCTTTCTTCCTTCTTTCCTTCCTTTCTTTCCTCCTTTGTCCCTTCCTCTTTCCCTCCCTCCCTTCCATTGTCCCTCCCTCCCTCCGGTTGCAGGGTGCCTGTGTGTGTGTGTGTGTGTGAAAATCCATGGGTTACTATTGTGAATGGGCAGGAGGGAAACAAAACTTTTCAATAGGCATGTTACTGTTTATACTCTGAAGGGCAAATATCCCTACCTTTCTTCTTCCCTTCCTTTCTTCCTTCCCTCCCTCTCTCCCACTGTCCATTCTTTCTTTCCTTGTTTTTTTTTTCTTTTAACTATATCGTATTTGAAGTTCTTTTTATTCCTCCACCAACCTCGGTTCATTCTCACCAGTTCACAGTTCTGGGCTTCTTCTTTTGTCACCTTTTTGTTTTCCCAGTTCTTCCCTAAGATTTTTTGGGTCACTTCTTCTCTTCTTTTCTCCTCCATTCTCTGAGCAATTGTGCTTTCAACGAGTCTAACTCTCCCACCCCACCTTGTCTCCTTTCCCCGTTATTTCCTCTTGGTACCAGGCACTCTGTTTAGGAAAACTGCTTTCTGAAGTCCAAGATAGGGAGGTATCAGACACAGTCATGCTTCCATTGCAGGTGCCCTTAAAGTCCCGAAATTGGGCTTATTTTGCTTCCATAAAGATTGTTCTTTCCCACGTGGGCTTTGGCTGCCTCAGAAGATGCGAGAGGCCTTGCTCCTTATCGGAGACGCACAGAGGGAGGCGTTGGGTGGGGGCAGAGCCTGGAGGAAACTCTTCGGAGGGAACTCGCTACCCGCCCAGCTGCCCGCCTTCGCGGCTCCTTCCCTGGGCACTTCACTTCCTGCAAAGGGTAATAGAAGAGGATTGATGCTTATTTGGGGCTCAGCAGTTCCAGCTGGAGCCTGGCACTGATCCTGGCGCTTCCGCTGAGCCCTGACTGCCCCGAAGAAGTGCCGAACAGCGGGAAAGCGGCGCTGATCCTTGCTGAGCCCTGGCAGCCTGGAAAAACCACCGATCAGCTGCAAAGTGGCACTGATCCTAGTGCTTGAGCCCTGGCAGCCCCGAAGAAGCCCCGATCAGCTGCAAAGCGTCTCTGATCCTTGCTGAGCCCTGGCAGCCCCGGAAAAGCGCCGATCAGCTAGAAAGCGGCCTGATCCTGGCGCTTGAGCCCTGGCAGCCCCGAAAAACCCCCGATCAGCTGCAAAGTGGCGCTGATCCTTGCTGAGCCCTGGCAGCCCTGAAAAAGCACCAATCAGCTGGAAAGCGCCTGATCCTGGCGCTTGAGCCCTGGCAACCCTGAAAAAGCCCTGATCAGCTGCAAAGTGGCTCTGATCCTTGCCGAGCCCTCGCAGCCCGATCAGCTGCAAAGCGGCACTGATCCTGGAGCTTGAGCCCTGGCAGCCCCAGCACCGGGCCGCCACCTCCCTCCCAGCCTCCTCACTGGCCGGGGCTGCCGCGGGAAGCCATCGACCCGCCGGGAGCTCTCTGTGGACTGGAGACCATTGGCCGAGATTGGGGCCAGCCATATGGAGTTGCCAGCTGATCGCTGTGTACAGCCGGCCCCAACCTCCGCCGATGGGCTCCAGTCCACAAAGAGCTCCTGGCGGGTCGATGCAGCAAGGCTGGTGCATGGGCGCAATGGGGGGGAGGAAGGCGACGCTGCGTACCACCAGCCCAGTGCTCGCGTACCACCGGTTGAAAAGCCCTGCACTAGGCCACTCAGGTATGAATTAAATCATATCCCTGTTGAATATACAGTAGAGGTGACAAATAGATTTAAGGAATTAGATCTGATAGAGTGCCTGAAGAACTATGGACAGAGGTTCGCAACATTGTACAACAGGTAGTAACCAAAACCATCCCAAAGAAAAAGAAATGCAAGAAAGCAAAATGGCTGTCTGAGGAAGCTTTGCAAATAGCTGAGGACAGGAGGGAAGCGAAAGGCAAGGGAGAAAAAGAAAGATACGCCCAATTGAATGCAAAATTCCAGAGAATAGCTAGAAGAGATAAAAATGCCTTCTTAAATGAACAATGCAAAGAAATAGAAGAAAACAATAGAATAGGGAGGACCAGAGATCTTTTCAAGAAAATTGGAGAGATGAAGGGAATGTTTAATGCAAAAATGGGCATGATAAAGGACCAAAATGGCAGGGAACTAACAGAGGTAGAAGAGATTAAGAAGAGGTGTCAAAATTACACAGAAGAACTATACAAGAATGAGCTTAATGTCCCTGATAATCACAATGAGGTGGTCACTGACCTCGAGCCAGACATCCTAGAATGTGAAGTGAAGTGGGCCTTAGAAAAGCTGAGCAACAACAAAGCTAGTGGAGGTGACAGTATTCCAGCTGAGCTATTCAAAATCTTAAAAGACGATGCAGTAAAAGTGCTACACTCAATTTGCCAGCAAATTTGGAAAACTCAACAGTGGCCACAGGATTGGAAAAGATCAGTTTACATTCCAATTCCAAAGAAAGGCAGTGCCAGAGAATGTTCAAACTATCTCACCAATGCACTCATTTCTCATGCTAGTAAAGTTATGCTTAAAATCCTACAAGCTAGACTCCAGCAGTATGTGGATCGAGAATTACCAGAAGTACAGGCCGGATTTCGAAGAGGCAGAGGAACTAGATATCAAATTGCCAACATACGCTGGATCATGGAGAAAGCTAGGGAGTTCCAGAAAAACATCTACTTCTGCTTCATTGACTGTGCTAAAGCCTTTGATTGTGTGGATCATAACAAACTGTGGCAAGTTCTTAAAGAGATGGGCGTACCAGACCATCTTATTTGTCTCTTGAGAAACCTATATGCGGGCCAAGAAGCAACAGTGAGAACTGGACACGGAACCACTGATTGGTTCAAAATTGGGAAAGGAGTCCGGCAAGGCTGTATACTGTTGCCCTGCCTATTTAACTTATATGCAGAGCACATCATGAGAAAAGCAGGGCTAGATGAATCAAAAGTTGGAATTAAGATTAATAATAATAATAATAATAATAATAATAATAATAATAATAATAATAATAATAATAATAATAATAATAATAATTTTATTTATATACCGCCCTTCTCCCGAAGGACTCAGGGCGGTGTACAGGGCAAATATATAACAATACAAAAATACAAAAGTTAAAAAAGAATTAAACATGCCCAACTAAGATCAATAAATACAAACATTAAAATAACCACCCATTGCCGGAAGAAATATCAACAACCTAAGATATGCAGATGATACCACTCTAATGGCAGAAAGTGATGAAGAACTAAAGAGCCTCTTGTTGCGGGTGAAGGAGAGTGCGAAAGTTGGGTTGAAACTTAACATTTAGAAAACCAAGATCATGGTTTGTTGTTGGGGGCAATAAGCTGACTTTGTAATAATGCCGCTTGGAGTGTGTGTGAAAGCCCTAATAAGCAGGCATATACATAGAATGAAGGCTACTGCTAAGCTTGTAAGCCGCCCTGAGTCTTCGGAGAAGGGCGGGATATAAATGGAATAAAAAATAAAAAAAAATAAAAAAAAATGGCATCTGGCCTTCTCAATTCCTGGCAAATAGATGGGAAAGAAATGGAGGTAGTGACAGATTTTGTTTTCCTGGGCTCCAAGATCACTGCAGATGGGGACTGTAGCCAAGAAATTAAAAGATACTTGCTCCTGGGGAGGAAAGCCATGGCAAATCTAGACAGCACACTAAAAAGCAGAGACATCACCCTGCCAACAGGGTGATGGGTAGAAACGTATGTTTCTGAATGGGAAATCCGTGTGAAGGCACCTCTCTGCTAAGTTTGATTCATAAGGTAGTGTGGGAGGCTCAGAGAAGTCTTAAAGCGCCAGAAAACCCATTCCAGAGGGCAAAACCTCCCCCAACCTTTGCTCTGCAGCTGTTGTCTGATCCGAGAAGCCAGGTTTGTTTCTCTTGCGCCGAGCGGTTGTAAAATCCTGGTCCTTGAACAAAACGCAGCCCAACTTGTTCGCACCCCCAAACAGTTCGCCTTCCCAACACAAACATTCAAAGGGGTGTCTGCTTACACTGTGGGCCCCTGCCCTGCAACTAATTACTTGGGAAATTTTCTCGAAAGAGCAAATCCCAAAGAGTCTTCTTTGGTAGCGGGTAGAAGAGACTGAACTGGTTTTGCAAATTCTAGCTACAGCTTTTCCATCACATGCCACATCCACACATCCCGAGAGAGAGTCGCTCCTAAGGGGCAAATGACTTCGGAGGGAGGTGGGAAAAAACAACCGGAAAGGAGCAGCCCCCTTTCACGAAGCAAGCTTGCTGCGGCACATTTGCTTCTCCCTCCTGCCTTCCACCAAGTTGGAGCTTTTTCTTTCTTTTTTTCCCTTTGGAGGTGCAGATTTTCCCCTCCCAGTAAGGCACGCATGTAGCAGATAAATCCAACCACTTCCTCAACTCTAACCTTCCTTTTCACCACATGGTCTTTGGCCTGCAGCCTTTCTCTGCGCAGAAGACGGAGCCCCATCGGAGGCTTCCTGGCTGAGGCTGTGGAGGGGTGCCCAGCAGGGCAGGATAGCCGCCCGTGTCCAGAACCCCCGGACGGCCACAGGGGGCGGCAAGGAGACGGCCTGGCTTCCCCTTGTCGCTGCTGGCTGTCCGGGCTCTGCGGTCCAGCGCCCCCTCCCCCCACAGCTCCTACGGCCGGGGTTGCGGCTGGAGATCCGTGCCTCTTCTCGGCCTCAGCCCTGGTGGTGCGCTTGCCTCCCGCTGAAGCGCTGCCCGCCTTGCATAGAGTCGCCCCAGCTGGAGGCAAAGATCCGCACGATGAAACCGGCCATTAACTGGGACACACAAGGCGCTACCCTGACCTTATGAGCTGTGGGGGGAGGGGAGGTGCTGGGCTGCAGAGCCCGGACAGCCAGCAGCAACAAGGGGAAGCCGGGCCGTCTTCTTGCCTCCACCCGGTGGCTGTCTGGGTGGTGGCCTTTGGGCAAGGCGGGCCGCGTTTCGGCGGTTGGCGAGCGTGCCGCCAGGGCTGAGGCTGAGAGGAGGTAAAGATCCGTGCCATACCAAAACCATCCGTTTCCGCCCCGCACAGATCCCCTTTCTCCCATCTCCGTTTCCCTCCACCCGCCACACAGATCCCCTTTCTCCTGTCGCTGTTCCCCCCGCCGCACAGATCTCCTTTCTCTCACTGTGGTTCCCCCCCACCTGCCACACAGATCCCCTTTCTCCTGCTGCCGTTTCCTCCCCCCACACGGATTGCCCTGCCTTCCTTCTGGAGCTCGAATCCATGGCCATGGGGCGATTTTGCAGCACCCCAGCGGCTCGATCCGAGCACCAGAGGCTTGGAAAAGGCCTCTGCTGCCCAGATCGGCTATAGGGGGGCGCCTGCAAAATCTCTCTGCAGGCTTTCCTGGACTCACACTGGCAGCTGCCTCCACCATCCAGCCTTGCTCCGACTCAGAGTGCAAAGAGAGAGAAAGAGAGCTCAGGTGCATGTGGAGAGGCAGAGGGGAGGAGTCTGGCCCCGCCTCCTTTCCGGGTGATGGTGCACGTGCCCACAGGGACGGCTCTGCGTGCCACCTGTGGCACGCATGCCATAGTTTCGCCACCCCTGGTGTAGCCCATTGGCTGCAGTGGTAACGGCAGACTGGGTGGGACTAAAATGTTCAATCAATCAATTCCAACTTTGTGAGATCTTTTTTTCCCCAGGAGAAGTTGAAATTGATTGATTGAACCTTTTTTTTTCACACGGTGGTGGAGGCCTAAAGCGAAAAGGTTTTATAAAACCCAGCTGAAAGCCTAGGACTGAGGCAACGGCGCGCATGCCCACAGAGAGGGCTCTGTGTGCCACCTGTGGCACACATGCCATAGGTTCGCCACCACGGACCTATGCAATCAACTGTGTTTCCCAATAAAATAGTTTGGCGGGCTTTCTGACATTAGGCTCAACCCCTCCAGTCAAGGGAACAGAAGCGACCTTGGTTCCCATGGGACAGAGAATTGTTTAGGCTAGCATAAAATGTCTCATTCTTCCTCCCCTCAATCTTGTGGCAACCGAAAATGAGTAAGCTGACTTCAGTCAGGTTCGTTGCAGATTTGACAGTAGTCCCAACCCATGGCCATAGAGAAGGCAATGAGACACATTTGAATTGCAAACCTGTACTAACTAGGGTCACAATAACATCTTTAGGTCTCCCACCCGCCTTGCTCGGGGCAGCTGGCCTGCCAGGAGATATGGTTTTAACAAGAAGCAGCTGTGAGGTTATGTTCGGCTGGGAGGTCGTCAGCGGTCATTATGGCCTCCTCCAAGGGATGACTTGATTCATTTAAGTCCTGTATCAGCTCCTGAGGGTCTTGTTCAGAGTAACAATGACACCATTTAACAACGCTTCCTTGTGGAGGGCTTCTCCAGAGGTGTTGGCCAAAGAAATGTTAAATCATGCTACATTTGGCTCTGTGTCATTGAAATTGGCAAAGATTTATTTATTTATTTAATTCAATTTATATACCGCCCTTTTCCCGAAGGACTCAGGGTGGTTTACAGGGCAAAATTAAAACAATACAATATAAAAATTAAAATAAAATTAAATCAATAGCCCCAAAATTTAAAATTAGAATTTTAAAACCTTAAAACCCCTCAGTCCAGGCCAGCTAACTCAAAAATCCGGGTTCTTAGGTCCTGGCGAAACGAATGAAGGTTGGGGGCGATCCGGAGTTCCAACGGCAATTGATTCCATAGGGCAGGCACGCCCACAGAGAACGCCCTCCCCCTGGGGATCGCCTGCCGGCATTCCCTGACCGGCAGGACCCTGATGAGGCCCTCCCTGTGGGAGCGCACAGGACGATGGGAAGTTGATGCTGGCAGCAGGTGATCCCTGAGATAATCTGGACCCAAGCCATTTAGGGCTTTATAGGTCATCACCAGCACCTTGAATCTCACCCGGAGGGCAACTGGAAGCCAATGCAGCTCGCGGAGAAGAGGTGTTACACGGGAGTATTGGGAGACTCCCATCACAACTCGTGTGGCCGCATTCTGCACCAGCTGAAGCCTCCGAGTGGTCCTCAAGGGCAGCCCCATGTAGAGAGCATTGCAGTAGTGTATCTGGGAGGTCACGAGCACATGAGTGACTGTGTGTAGGGCATCTCGGTCCAGATAGGGCCTCAACTGGCGCACCAGGTGAACCTGGGCAAAAGCCCCCCTGGCCACGGCTCCTATACGATCTTCCAAACTGAGCCATGAGTCCAGGAGGACACCCAAGTTGCGGACCCTATCAACGGGGAGTAACACCTCACACCCCCCCCCGTTAGCGATGGAAAAGACTGGTTAATCCGAGATGCCGGTATGCACAGCCACTCAGTCTTGGCGGGATTGAGTCGAAGCCTGTTTCTCCCCATCCAAACCCGGACCGCCTCCAGGCAACGGGACATCACGTCGAGGGCATCACTGGGTTGGTTCGGGGTGGAAAGAAAAAGCTGGGTATCATCAGCGTACTGATGATACCCCACCCCGAAACCACGAATGAGCTCACCTAGCGGCTTCATATAGATGTTGAACAAGAGGGAAGAGAGGACCGACCCCTGAGGAACTCCACAAATGACAGGCCTCGGGGCGGACCTCTGCCCTCCCGTCAACACCGACTGCGAGCAGCCCAGGAGGTAGGAGGAGAACCACTGTAAAACAGTGCCTCCCACTCCCAACCCCCTGAGATGCCGCAGTAGGATACCATGGTCGATGGTATCAAAAGCTGCTGAGAGGTCTAATAGGACTAGGACAGAGGAACAACCCCTGTCCCGAGCCCGCCAGAGATCATTCACCAGCGCGACCAATGCTGTCTCAGTGCTGTACCCGGGCCTAAAACCCGATTGGTATGGGTCAAGATAATCAGTTTCCTCCAGGAACAGAGGAAGCTGATGCGCCACCACGCTCTCAGCAACCTTCGCAAGAAAGCGAAGGTTGGAGACCGGACGATAGTTGTTCAAAATAGCCGGGTTCAGGGCAGGCTTCTTGAGGAGGGGCCTCACCACTGCCTCCTTCAACGCGGCAGGGAAGGTACCCTCCCTCAAAGAAGCAGTTATTACTGCCTGGAACCAGCTTTGTGTCTCCCGAGCTGCATACACAAGCCAGGAGGGACACGGGTCCAATAAACACGTGGTGGAACTCAGTCTCCTTATGATCCTGTCCACCTCATCCGGGGTCACAGGATCGAATTCACTCCAGATAACATTGTCAAGACTGCTCGATTCCCCCCCCCCCCCAATCAATCTCTGCCCAGTCAGAATCCAAACCGAATCCGAGCGATTTTGTCCGTCAGATGATGGCTAAACTCCTCGGCCCGCCGCTGCAAGGGCTTCTCCCTCACCTCCTGATTAAGGAGGGAGCGAGTCACCCTAAACAGGGCAGCCAGGCAATTATCTGCGGACGCGATGAGGGCAGCGAAGTAGTTAGACTTCGCCGTCATCATCACCGCGAGATAACACCTCGTAGAGGTTCTTAACTGCAATCGGTCAGATTCAGACTGGCTGGATCTCCAACAGCTCTCTAGACCCCATCTCCTACGCTTCATTTCCCGGAGCTCCACGGAAAACCATGGAGCCCACCAGGATCTTTGCCGGGTCAGGGGTCGCAAGGGTACAACACGGTCGAGCGCCTCGGTGGCAGCCCTTTCCCAGGCATCCACCAAGGCGTCGGCTGGGCTGTGAGTGAGGGAGATAGGTATAAACCCAAGCGCCATCTGGAACCGTTCCGGATCCATTAGGCGCCTGGGGCAGAACCACCTGGTCGGTTCCGCAGCCCAGCGGCAAGGGGTGGCATAGCGGAAGACCAACCGCAGGAGATAATGATCGGACCATGACAGGGGCACAATAGTTGGCGAGCCCCCTCCCAGATCATTGAACCACTGTCCAGATAAAAAAACTAGGTCGAGAGTGTGACCCCCTCCATGAGTCGGACCCTGAATTACTTGGGTCAGGTCCATGGCCGTCATGGAGGCCATGAACTCCCAAGCTAATTCTGACGACCCTCCCATGGAAGGCAGGTTAAAGTCGCCCAGAACTATAAGTCTGGAAACTCAACCGCCAACCCTGAGAGGGCATCGAGAAGCTCGGGCAGGGCCGTTGCCACACAGCTGGGCGCCAGGTATCTTAGCAACAAGCCCAACTGAACCCCAGGGTCACACCTCAGGAGAAGTGACTCACTCCCGACTATCTGTACGACAGTGGCCTCCCACGGACATAAGGTCTCCCATATAACCACCGCCATCCCACCGCCCCTGCCCTGAGCCCGCGGCCGGTGAAGCACACGGAAACCTGGAGGGCAAAGGTCAGTCAGAGGGACACCTCCCTCTGAGCCCAACCAGGTTTCCGTAATGCATGCCAGTTCTGCGTGTTCGTCCTCGATCAGATTGCGGACGAGGGGAGCCTTGTTCACAATGGATCTGGCATTAAAGTACACCAGCCTGAACTCAGGGGCCTGATCCCCCTCAACCCTGGATAAACAGGTACTAGCCGGAGGGTCGGAGCACGCCACCGCTTGAAGAAAGCAGGGGCGTGATCCCAGGTGTTGATGTGGCCCTCCATGTAACCGCCTGCTGCCATTCCCAATTGTCTTGGGGATTTGAGACCCCACCCCACTGCTGGGAAAACCAGAGGCCCCCAACCCCATCTTGCCGGGAACCGTCTCAGGCCCAGACTGACAACAGGTTGGTGGGGCACCCCCTAATTCCCACCCAACCCTACCATTCCCCTCCCTCCCTAACCCATTAAAACAACCGGCTTAAAAACATACCAGGGGCCTCTTAATAAATTTCCACCAGAGTCCCCTATCTATGCCCAACCACCTCTCGGGGTCCCAGCAATTGGGCGCGTCCTTAAGGGAGATGATGGAAAGGGCGGCAGGTTGCACCCGGGGGGGGGGCCTCCTGAGGCTGTACATGTCTGCACTGGAGTAGTGCAAACGAGCCATATAATAATAATGTCCACATAGGGCAGCTGTGGGCAGATAGATGGTCAAGATGGTATTAAAAGAAGATATTAAGATGATGTTAAGTCTGGGAACTGTCTCAAGTCCAGCAATCCGGCTCAGCTCTCACCCGAGCCAGTAACCAGGTGAAAAAACCACAACCGCCCTCTCACTACAGCTGAGGCATCCAACCTGGGGTAGACAGAGTATGAACCACCGGGATGAACCTACCCCAACTGATCTCTCACATCAGTGGGGTGGTTGATGGCCAATACAAAACCGCCCTCTCACCACGGTCAGGGAATTGCTTCAGACAATTCAAAGGGGAGGAGGGGTGCCTCCGTCTTGGAAAACTGCTTTTATTTCTTTGATTCCGAAGGAAGATCAGGATGTTACTCAAGCAAGAAATTACAGACCAATATCACTTTTGAATACGGATTACAAGATATTTGCTAAGGTTTTAGCTAACAGACTGATGAGGGTATTGCAACAGGTAATTCATGGTGATCAAACTGGGTTTATAAGTGGTAGACAAATGAAAAATAATGTGAGGCATATAGTTGACTTGTTGGAATTTTTGGAAAGAAACAACCAGATCCCTGCAGCATTGATTTTTTTGGATGCTGAAAAAGCCTTTGATCAACTGGATTGGAAATTTTTGATGAAAGTATTAGACAAAATGAATTTTGGGGATAAATTTCTACAACCAATTAGGGCACTATATCAAAAGCAAACAGCTCGAATAATTGTGAATAATAGTCTGACTGAAGTGTGCAATATTGAAAAGGGTACAAGGCAGAGGTGCCCATTATCACCTTTATTATTTGTTTTAACACTGGAGATATTATTGATTAAAATACGGAGTTCGGAAACAAGGGAATTGAAATAAGAAGATCAGGACTATAGATTGAGGGCGTTTGCGGATGATCTGGTTGTTACGGTGATACAGCCAGAAAATTCTGTTATGGAATTGATGGAGTTAATAACGCAATATGGGAAAGTTTCTGGATTTAAGGTTAATATACAAAAAACTAAAATGTTGTCTAAAAATATGACAGTATTACAAAAGGCAGCTTTAGAAAGGTTAACTGGATTTGAAATTGTTGAAAGGGTTAAATATTTGGGGGTATATCTGACACCCTCAAATGTAAAGTTATATAAAAATAACTATGAAAAGTTACGGAGCAAAGTTCAAAAAGAATTGGATAGTTGGAAAAAATTACAATTGTCATTACTGGGAGGAATTGCAGCAGTGAAAATGAATATTTTGCCAAAATTTCTATTTTTGTTTCAAATGATACCCATTCTTAAAAAGGATTCAAACTTGGAGGAATGGCAGAAGGGTATTAATAAATTTGTCTGGGCAGGGGAAAGGCCACGGGTTAAATTCAAGATTATGCAGGATACCCGTGAAAGAGGTGGTCTTAAAATGCCCAATTTTAAATTATATTATGAAGCTGCTGCATTATCAGCGATAAGTGATTGGATTAACTTAACACAAGGGAGATTATTAAATCTTGAAGGTCATGATTTGTTATTTGGTTGGCATGCATATTTATTGTATGATAAGAAGGTAGATAATGTGTTTAAGATGCATATTTTAAGACATGCTTTGTTGCGAGTTTGGAAAAAGCATAGACATAAGTTAAATTACAAGATACCTTTATGGGCAATACCGAAACATGCAATAGAGAACATAAATGTTGGATTCAAACATGACGTGACTACATATAAGGAAATCTTAAGTTTGGAGAGGAATGTATGGTGTTTGAAGCCGTATAATTTTTTACGAGGAAAAAAGATTGTTCAAACCTGGTTTCAGTATGGGCAACTACAAGCCAGGTGGAAAGAAGATCAGAAAATTGGTTTTTTAATGAATGATGAAAATTTGGTAAAGCAAATTAGAAATCAGGGCCCAGCACATATCAAACGGATATATCTTGCACTGATAGAAATTGATTCAGAAACAGAAACTGTTAAAGATTGTATGATAAAGTGGGCGCAGAACATTCAGGAAGTTATTACAATGGACACTTGGGAAAAGATTTGGGTGAGAAATGTAAAATTTACACAAGCTCAAAATCTAAGAGAGAACTTTTATAAAATGTTTTATAGGTGGCATTTAGATCCCAAAAAGTTAGCAAGTATGTATCCGAATTACCAGCCTAAATGTTGGAGATGTGGTGGCGAAGATGCAACGTATTTTCACATATGGTGGACCTGTAAAAAGGTTAAAGCATTTTGGATTAAAATTTGGTGGAATATGCAGAAGATATTCAAGAAAAGGATAAAGTTTTGTCCGCAATTGTTTTTATTGGGTATTATTACTGATACTACTGCTGTGGACATTAAGCTGATGCTGAATTTAATTATGGCAGCAAGACTTTTAATAGGGCAATACTGGAAGAAGGAAGAACTGCCGATTATAGAAGAATGGACTTTAAAGGTTTCCAACCTGGCGGAAATGGCGAAGATTTCAGCGTATCTGAAAGACCATTCGCAACAACGATATATTGTGGAGTGGAAAAAATGGATTGATTACATCCAGAATAAATATGGGACTAAAAAGTTTCATTTAGCATTTGAATAAGTATTGATGGGATATTTATATTGCTTGTAGTCATTTTAAAAGAGCTAAAGTGCGGTAGACCTAATAGTTTATTGTTATTAGCATATGGTAGTTTATGATTGTTTTTTACTTTTATACCTTGTATTTAGCTCTGGGAATTCGGGGAGGGGGGAGGGTGGAAGGGGAGGGTGAGAGGGTGGGGTTGGGTTGGGAAGGGAGGGAGGGGGTGGGGAGGGGATGTTTTGTTAAAGATAAAATGTATCGAAAAACTTTTCAATAAAAAAAAAAGAAGATATTAAGATGATGTTAAGTCTGGGAAATGTCTCAAGTCCACCAATCCGGCTCAGCTCTCACCCGAGCCAGTAACCAGGCGAAAAAACCACAACCGCCCTCTCACTACAGCTGAGGCATCCAACCTGGGGTAGACAGAGTACGAACCACCGGGATGAACCTACCCCAACTGATCTCTCACATCAGTGGGGTGGTTGATGGCCAATCCAAAACCGCCCTCTCACCACGGTCAGTTCCCGGGTTCTTCCGGACTATTAATGGGGAAGTCACAGCAGCAGGGGCATATGACCATGCCCAAATAACCAGCCGAGCTGACCCAGGTGGGTCGCAAGATGGTATCGTTGGCGGAGATGTTCCAGGGGCATGTAAGATAAGCATTGGTTGGCAGCCAGCGGGTCCGCCCACCGCCACAGTCCAAGCTGCAAGCCTGCAGGCCATCCCAAGTTCGAGCTCCCTAAGGCCACAGCAGCGGCCGGCCATCGTCCACGCTGCCCAGGGCGCGTCACCAGCGCACCGCAAACAAATGGCTCCAGAACTGTGGCTACGGCCGTTCTACAGGTTGCTATCATCCAGGATTGCCATCCCAAAGGGGGGGTCTCCATGTCATAGAAGCGGCACCCACCGTCATGTGGCTGATCACCAAGATGCAATAATCTCCCAGACGCTCCTGCTGTTGCGAGTGGGGGGGCAAAGCCGCCCAAAGCCCCGGATCCAAGGTGCCACAGCTGCAGTTCCAAGGCCACTGCGTCTGTGGCCGATCTCAAGGCCGCCATTATCTCCTCGCTGCTTCTGCCGTTCAGGGGGGGGCGCCGTACTAAAAAGCGGCGCCCACCAGCTGCTCCCTGCTCCAACCTCCAACCAAGGCGCTAAAATCGCGGCCGTGGCCGATCTTCGGGCCGCCATGGTCTCCCGGCCGCTACTGTCATTTTGGAGGGGAGGGGTGCCTCCACGCCGCAAAAAGCGGCGTCCGCCAGCTTCTCCCTGCTCCAACCGAGGTGCTAAGGTTGCGGCCGCAGCCGATCTTCGGGCCGCCATGGTCTCCTGGCCGCTACCGCCATTCTCGACAGGAGGGGTGCCTCCACACCGTAAAAAGCGGCGTCTGCCAGCTGTTCCCTGCTCCAACCATCCGTTAGGCTTCACGAGCCTCCATTGGGCTTCCCGAACTGCCCAACTTGCTAAAGCCCATCGCGGAGCTCACAGAGTTCAGCCGAAGACCGCCGCCATCTTGGGCA